>LOJH01033117.1:0-21833 GCA_001685095.1 Ellobius talpinus | reverse complement strand
GAGGGATGTCTAGGCTCCTTTTCCAAGGGTCAGGAACGCACTCACCCCTCCAGTAGATCTTCTGGTCGCTCTTTTCTTAAGTAGTTATCCTTTGATGATATCATACACATACAAACAACATTCTTACCACACTCATCTCTTCCCACTCTTACCCCCAGCTACCCAGCCTCCTCCCACTTGCTTCCATCAAGACCCTGCCCAATGTTTATATAATTTTGTTTTATTCTTTGCGATCCACTGGGCTATCTGTATGAGTATGAGTGTAAAACTACTGACTGGAACATGAGAGACTCACCAGGGACTACAGGAAGACAATCACTTCCTCTCCACAGTAGTTCCTGACTGATATTAGCTCCCCTGGGTCAGGCAGGAACCCACAAACTCCCCCTATTTATAACTGAATGTTTAGTCTTGTGTAGACTCTATCTATGCAGGAAACTTCAGCTTTTTGAGTATTGTTATATCGTGCCCATAAGAGAGCACATTTAACGACCCTCCTCACTGTTCTGATCTTGCGTTCTCCCCAACTCCACCTTGCAATGTGCCCTGAGCCTTGGAGGAGGTAATCCTTGTAATGTGAGCACTCAAGAGTCACTTGTTCTCAGCATCTTGATCAGCCATGAGTCTCTGCATTAACCACTGTTTGTTGCACAAGTAAGCTTCTTCGATCAAGGCTGAGGACAGTGCTGGTCTTTGGCTATAAACAGGACAGACAATTGATACAATTGATGGGAGCTTCTCATGCTGTATTATTAGACCTAACTTTTATTATCCTCTTATCTTCTGAATCCCAAGACCAATTGGCACTTGATTGGAATGGGCTGCCAGGGATTCTGTCTACCGTTTGTAAAATAGGTTTCCTTATAAAATGCCAGCCTCTGAGCAGCTTACAGATTCAGCAAAGCATCTAAAAGACAAGTTAAATGAATGAAGATGGAAACAACCCATACCAGGTACAAGGTCCAGGCACATCTGTATGTCTTGGGACTTTAATGATTTGGTAAGGCAGATGATACCTGGCAAGGTATTTGGAAAATCCAATGACAACTTATGCCTATAAATATAAAAGCCATTAAACCAGTTATGAGCAGAGGGTAACCTGTGTGTCTGTGAAACAGCATGCCTATAAGATAGGTTATTGACTGAAAATCTTAATGTTGGGGCAAATTACCTCTCTACTGAGTTGTTGGCTGGGGAGTTTTTGAAGCTACACACACATTGTAGGTTATTCCCACTACTGTTGGTTGAATGCTAAAATTCAATGGCAAACCCCTGTTTTTGCTGAAAACACTGTGCTCTGATTTCAGGACACAGAAAAAAATAAGCAATGAGTAAACTGGAAGCCCTCTCTTTGTTAGCTAGCTTCTATAGGGACAGAAGATGCTGGGGGAGGATTTGCATCCATGGTCCAGCTATGCTTCTCTTTGTTGGCTAGCATCTATAGGGACAGAAGGTGCTGGGGGAGGGTTTGCATCCATGGTCCAGCTATGCCATGGACTCTCTGTGTTAATCCTATCTCCATGCTGGACACTAGGTGCCTGCTGGATACACTGTGACAAGACTGCTTCTAGGTGCCACTTTCTAATTGTTCTAATTGGATTTAAGACCTGCACCACAGTGGGGAAGCCAGGTTAACAACTTGTATCTGGGGAAAGCATGGGCCTTAATTGGGAAGTTCCTGCTATTATCTTGTTAGTTGGGTATGGTCATCTTTCAAATTACCTTCTAAATATCTGTGCTTATAACCTTGGATTTCTTCTGTGTTGTCTATAACAGAAGGAAACATTTTTATGGTGGGTGGTGGTTCTTAGCAGAAGGTCATAACTGGTCAAACCCTTGGGAATAAATATCTGTTGCTGTAGTCTGTACTGTTTGTGGTGCTTTGAATGAGAATGGCCCCCATAGGCTCAAATGTTTAATTGCTTGATTATCAGGTCATTAGGGGACTGTTGGGTGTGGCCTTGTTGAGTAGGAGTGATCTTGTTGGAAGAGGTATGTTATGGGGGGGTGGGATTTGAATTTTCAAAAGCTCATGCTAGTCTCTCTCTGCCTGCTCCCTGTCGATGAGAATGTAAAGCTCTCAGCTACTGCTCCAGTGCCATGCCTGTCTGCTTCCTGTTGCGATTATGATGGACTAACCCTCTAAAACTGTAAGCAAGTGCCCAATTAAATACTTTCTTTTAAAAATTGCCTCATGGTGTCTTTTTACAGCAATATCACACTAAGAATACATATATTCCTTCAAGGCAGGCTTAGGAAACATCACAGAAGAGGAGGAAGAGAATGTAGAGACAGATGGAATGGAGTGAGTGAGTGCACCCCCATAAGATTGGGCCAATTATCCATTTATCCACCCCCCTTGTAGAAGATGCAGAAGGTCATTAGAGCCTTGATCTGGAGTCTGGTCATCTCTCACTCCTACATGAGCTGCATAGAATCCTAAGCTAGTTTTGTGTGGTCTATAACCTTGGGGAAGGATATAGAAGGAGGAACATTTGCAGGAGCAAGAGTCTAGTAGTGCAGCTTCCATGCGTCATCACTTATGGAGGGGTAGAGATTTTAGTGCTTAAGCTGCCTCAAGTGTCACCATGCTTCTGTAAGAGAACCACAAGCTCATTGGCTTATCAGACTGGATTCTTTGATCAGCTGAAGTCCTATTTTGGGTGAATAAGGATTTCTGTGGTTCTCCCTTGTAAAAGGCAACAGCAACCCAAACTCTAACATAATTCCAGCTTCTCTATGCTGGGTGGGTGAGGATGCAGGCCGGAAACTGCTAACTAACTCCCCTGGACACTCTGATGACTGAGGATCATTAACTAACTTTGAAAAACTAGCCTGTTGATAATTTTCAAGTATTTAAAATTTGATATCAGTTCTCTCTGGTGACTAGAAATGCTGTTATTTATTCTCGTGAATGTGTTTAGGCTCCTTTCATGTGTGTGATGTGTGTGTGTGCATGCTTGCACATGCAAGGATGTGTGCATTGGGTATCATTCCTCAGGAGCCATCAACTTTGATTTTGAGACAGGGTTTCTCACTTGGACCTGGGAATTGCAGATTGTACTAAGCATCTACAATAAGCATATTATTCTCCATTAGTCCTGAGTCACAGAGCAAGAAATGGACCCTTCTATTTTCATTAGCACAGTGGCGTGTTTCTGAGTTCTATATTGCATTAATATTATTCATATATCATGAGTGAAAATAGGCCTAAACTAGCCTAATAGTGATCAGCAGAAAAAAAATATTAGAAAATCATAGGCATTTGATTGTTTCTGCATTGATGCTGAGAGCAAAGGAGAAGAGGACACTGTTGTTATTAACCTCAGGTGACAATAATAAAATGCTGTGTGCATGCCAGGGCCAAAGGAAGCACATGAACAATGAAGACAGTGATGAAATATTTAATTTATCCTGTTCCTTTCATCAAGAACACTGAGGTATTTATAGGTGGTGACTGATTGGGTCTTGCCACAGCATCTCTGTATGTTTGGCAGCAAAGAGATCAAGTAGCACTATGTTTTCCCCCATGGAGAAATAAAAGGATAGAATATTTAATAATGATAGATATAAAAAATAGAACAATAACAACAGAAAACCCCAACAAGAATAAAACTAAGGATGGTCCCCGGGTTCATAGTTTTCTCTCACACAGTCCAGTTCCCGCATCCTGCTTGGTAAATCCAGGCATTCTTAGAACACATCTTGGGTGGCAGACTCCATCTGAAGTTGAGTGCACAGATGTGTTCTCAGCTGAGCACAGGTGAACAACAGCTCTGGTGTGTAGTTGAAAGATGCTCAGGGAACATTCTTGTTATCTAGTCTATGTTTCCTTTTCCTTTAAGCAGGCTCTGCGTAAAGAGGACTATTAAGGGAGCGCTGAGCCAAAGTCATCCCATTTCAATTCTTAAGGCTTTACAGGTGAGCATCTTAATTAAACACGAAACACAAACTCCCCATTTCTGCCTCGAGTGATTTCTTTTTCTTCCGGTATTAAACATGTGTCAGTCTCACTTGTCTGGCTTTATGGACAAACTGTCCTGTTGAGGACTGAGTGTCATCACAGCTGCGTTCATTGGATCCTCAGCCTAGTGCTTGGAGTCTTGTCAGCTCTTGGACGTCTATGGATGACTAGAGCTAGAAATCCCACTGTGAAAAATTATCCCCAGATCTCTGAGAAGAGAGAGACCCCATTCAGTGTTGGCTTGGACAGGAAGTCAGTCTTTAGCTCTGCTGTAATTGAGGGTGGCAGAGGGAGGGATCTCTTGCCACGAATATGCAACTTCTACCTGGCAGGTTGTGTAGAATGGACAGTTTAAAAGATGGATCTGCCTCTCCTATTTGAAAACCTTGGCAGTTCCTCTTGTTAGTAAGCCATTTAGCTCTTCCTTCTTACACTACCTCCATAATTTTGCTACCTTGATTCTTCTTTCCTTTTCTTGCTATCATCTAGTATTTTTTCTTTATTTAAGCAGTCTTTCCAACCAAAGTACAGGAAACACTCCATTAGACTGTGGTCTTTCCTCTCCCAGGTAGTAATAGAAACACTGGATTTCCATCTTTATTATAAGGTCTTCCAAGGCCTCTCTTTCTTCCCTGATCTTCAATCATCCTCTTGTTCAATACTGAATGTCTCCAGTTCACCTTAACCCCTTTAATATAAAGACATCAGAGAGATTTGCCTCCATTGGCGGAATCTGTTTTTCAACATCATGTATTAAAATTGACTTTAGCTTATAGATCACCATATATACAATCAATTACTCTCAAAAAAATTAAGGTACACCCGGCACCTCCTTCAATAACCTCTCCCTTCAATCTTAACTCGCTGATGATTGGCCATTAACCCTTTTAGAAAGGAACACCAGCTCAGCACTTCCATCCTCAATTATCTTTGACTCTCAATCCAAACTAAACCATTTACTGAGCAAGCAGGGAGGGAAATGCTAAAAGCAAAAGCTATTAAAGAATTATAGACTTAAGAAGCTACCCAGTACCTGTGAATTTGCTCTGTAGTCAAAGAACTTATAAAATTGTACACACATTAGGAGCAAAGTTCCCGCCCAGCATGCATTGATTTAATGGCCTAACTCCCAGTCATGTAAAGTATGGACCTTGGTTCTTAGGGCACATTTGGTTGTTATCCTCTCTTCCTTAATAGGACAGGGTTTAAAAGTGTGCTACTGTGCACACACAATAGCTGCTTTGCACGTATGCTTTTATCTGTGAAGAAATTATTCTCTTTGGCAAGAGATTAAAATAAATGCATAACAGCTTGTCAGAATCGCTAATCCCAGTAAACTCTGAGAAAATTCAGCCTTTAAAAAAGTCATCTCAAACTTTGACCTCAAATATCAACACTAATAAAATTTATTTCTTCCTGAAATGGACAATGAGAAAAAATGTGGCAGATGTTTTCCTCGTGTACACACACACACACACACACACACACACACACACACACGGATGCCAGGTTGGTGCTGGCAGAAGCCAGTTATATGCATTCCTGCTTGATGTGATTCCAGATAGGGATGAATTTCTGTGTTTTAAGTCAAGCCAGGAAGGAAGTCAGGTTGACGTTTTGAGTCAAGTGGGTAAAGGATGGAAGGTGAATGGGTGCGGGCTATTTCTGTGGCAAAGGATCTCTGCGAATGTGAGGGCTGGTATTGGGGCCGCCTCTGTGCTGTGGCTTTGGGTGAGGTTTTATGGGATTGAGAGTGAGGAAGAGGAACAAGATTCTTTGTGCCAAGGAGTGTGCTAGAACTCTGCTCTCTAGTGACCTTGACTGCTGCTATCTCTTCCTCCTCTTTCTTCTCATCTTTCATCTTCTCTTCCTTCCCCACCCCCCAAAAGTCTCACAGGACTTGTGAATTTGTCAAATAGTGTTGGAAGTCGTCACATTTTTTCCACTTAATTTCTTGCTCCCATGCTACTTACTCACTTTGACTTCAGTTATTGTCTTTGGACCTGGGAGTCCAAAGGAAACTCCAGCCAGAAGTTTCACTGATAAATTGGAGTCCCAGCTGTAAAGTCTGCATGAAGAATAAGGAATTATTCCCTAAATGTATCACCAGTCCTTGACACACATTTTTCTAATAACTCAGATTATTGCCCTTGAGTCTTTCTTCCTGATAACACTTGGTCCTGCATTCTTTCCGAATCCCTTGTGATATTGTGGCTTCATACAAAAGGAATTCTGTGCATACACATGTGTACACATGCATACGTATGTGCATGTGTGTGCATGCCTGGAGGTCAATACTGAATATCTTCTCCTTTTTCTCTCCAGATTATTTTGTGAGACAGGGTTTCTCACTGTTTTGTCTAGACTGGCTGGCTAGTGAGCCCCAGGACCTGTCTGCCTCTGCTCCCCCAGTGCTGGGATTACAGCCACATGCCACTATGCCTAAGTTTTATGTGGGTGCTAAAGATCCAAAGATTCTTTATGCTTCATAGTGAGCATCCTGACACTAAGCTGACTCCCTACCCACACAAAGGGAACCAGCTGGTTCCAAGCTACATCTTGACATCTGCTTGGAAGAGACCATGCCCTATTTAAAACCCCAAATTCTGAAGGGACTGTCATCAAGGTAGCTCTTAGATCCCTCTCAGAGCCACACAGGATAATAAAATGTTTGAGAGCAGAATGTGACCTCAGAGAAGCTATCACTAGCAATCACCTTGTAAAAGAAACCGAGGTCTCTGTTTGCTCAAAGGCCCAGCATCTACTACCTGAGGTTCTTCTACCATCAAATGTACATGAGTTCAAGGGTCAACAAACCCCAGTACTACTTTTACAAAGTCTGCATTAACATTTTATCCTGAATGCTGTTTCCATTTTTATGTAATTGTTAGTATTGGTGTTAAAGGTCAGTGATGGGGGTAATGGGGGTAGGGAGTAGGGTTGCAAGAAGAGTGTGCTGACTAGAACAAGTAACAAGTACATGGAGTCATGCAAGTGCATTCCAGTCCTTTTTATAACAAAAATTATTTGTACTATTTTTAAATGTGTGTGTGTATAAGTGTGCCTGAGTATGTGCATAAGACAGCAATTGCCTGAAGAGGCCAGAGGTGTCCAATCCCCTGGAGTTGGAATTGTAGATGATTATGTACCATCTGACATGGGTGCTTGGAACCAAACTCTCGTCCTTGGAAAAGCAATAGCTGAGCTATCTCTCCAGCCCCACTGTATGTGTGTGTGTGTGTATATATATATATAACATTTTTTTTTATCTAAAGTAACTTATCTGATTGTAGGATCTAAACCAGTCCCTACCTCCAATACCATATGTGTACAGCTATTGTAGTAGTACTCCCACTATTCTAGTCCAATCATCGTCTATATAACAGTGTGCATTGCTAGCCAGGACTTTGATTCAGCAGTTCTTTTGAGGGGACTGAGGGTTTATTTCCTTAGCAGGTTCTCAGATGCTGCTGCTGTTGCTGTTGCTGATCCAAGGCCATTCTTTGAGATCTACTCTTTACCTAAACAACTTTCCTCCAAACTCAGCTCAGAAGCATCCTAGACCCTTCTTTGGGAATGGGTGGCCATCGATTGGTTCTGGCATTTGATAGGGAGATTAGCCAGTAAGGAAGGAAGAAGAGAATATAGAAGCTATTATGAGTAGAAAAGAGAGGAAGGGGAGGAGAGGAAAGAAGAGGGGAAGTAGGTGAGAAGACAGGAGGAAAAGGGAGAAGAGGAGAGGGGAGGGGAAGAGAGGAGAGGGAAGAAGAGCAATGGGTGTAAAGGAGAGGAAACAAAAGAGCAGAAGACACAGACTAGATGACATCAGTTTGTTCATTGAAGGTCTCAACTTTTCTAACTGTATGCTTTTTTAATGCTTGTTTTATGTGTATGTAGATTGTGAGTGTGTGTGTCTGTGTGTGTGCTCATGTGCATGTGGGTACATGTGCACATGTGTGCACTTGCCTTTGAATATCAGAGGTTGGTCTCCACTGTGTTTCTCTATTGCTCTTCAACTTATGTGTGTGTGTGTGATGTGTGTGTGTGTGTGTGTGTGTGTGTGAGTGTGGTTTTCTGCAACAGGGTTTCTCTTTGTAGCTTTGGAGCCTGACCTGGAACTCGCTTTTTAGACCAGGCTGATCTTGAACTCACAGAGATCAGCCTGCCTCTGCCTCCCGAGTGCTGGGATTAGAGACATGCGCCATCACCGCCTGGCTTCATCTTATGGTTTTTGAGATGAGGTGGCTCACTGAGCTTGGAGCTCTCCAATTGGCTGACTGATGCAGTAAGCTTCCTGCATCTGCCTTTTTCTGCTCTCCTCTCAGTCCTAGGGTTATAGAAGCATACCGCCATGCCCAGCTTTCAGGTGGGTGCTAAGGATCCAAATGCAGGTCTCATGTTTGTGCAGGGGGCACGTTTCCCATTGTTCCATTGATTTTTCCATTTGATTAAGTTATCAGCTCCTTTTATATTTTTCAACATAACTTTTAGGAAATCTTGTTTTATTTATACAAAGAGGAAACATTTTCCAAGGGTGGAAACAACATTGCAATGATGTTTTGGCTTTTTTTTTCTTCTGTAGGCTTCAGACAGCGTCAGATGCTGCTGCAAACAAAGGAAAATGTCACTAAATGCCTCAGGGCCTTTAATGAAATGAGCAAACTGAGATGGTATGGAGGAGAAACCTATCCTCCAGAGGAACTGTGTGAAAGAGGGGAAACAAACACTGCCGAAGCCGCCATATGTCCAGAGATGATTCTGTCGTACACCATGTGGTGGCGAGGATAAGCTCTGGCTGCCAATTTTTACACAGAAAAGCATGAAATTGATTTCAGATAAAGATTGATCTAGGAATTTAGAAGGGACGAAATGATGGGCTTAATTCAGGATACAAGGATGGTGGGGACTACAAATGCTAGCTGGCAGATTCATTGGCAGCAAACTGCTGAGCTTGGCTTCTCTCGTGCCCAACAAGCGTTAGCACAGCTAGCCCTTCCGGGATCTCATCATTATTTCCAGGCAGAACTTATCCGGAGAGTTTGTAAATTGAGGGGGGAGGGGAGTAAGCCTTGCCAATGTGCTTTCTGAAATGCATGGGATTTTAAGTTATCTTTTCTCTTGTTTCCACTGTTTATTGCAAGGCATCATCCATCTTGGGCAAGGACGGTGATTTCCAGTGACAGCTAAAAATACACATGAAAAAAAGTAAATAGGAAAAGTACTTAATGTTCGCAGGAAATCAATGAAAGCTGCACAATTTCATGTCTTTGAAGGAACAAAAGCAATTCACTCGAAACTCAGACAAATGAGTTTATCTAAGGAAAATCACAAGCAAACACCAAAAGCCTGATACTGTTTATTTCCTTTGGACTGGACAAATTATTCTCTACAAACAAGTTAAACCTGCCCTTAGTAAGAAGTGAGGTCACTTGGCCCCATTTCCTTGGCTCAGAAGTCAGTGTTGGATGTCACTCTATACCTCGCTGTGACTATCAGAGTCAGGATTTGGGAATAGATTATTCTTTGTGATAAAGACTTTTTTTAAAAGGCCTCCTGGGTTCTTGGTTTTCTGAATAAGGCAAAGCATGAAAGGAATGTAGTTAGATTTGGAAAGAATGGATATAATGGCAAATCCATGGGGTTCTCTTTTTCATTCCCATCTGAGGGTGCTGTCTACAGGGTCCCACAGCAGTTTCTGAAGTTGTAGGCACCACTATTTGAGCTTTTGTTCTTTGTCTTTTGTGATTAGGTAGAAAGATGTGAACATGGATCATTCCAATGGGCTTTAACATCCATTTACCTCAATTCCGGAAATTCTCCCTTCTTTAGAAATCTATTCTATCCCCCTCAAAATAAGCACACAACTTTCACAAACATAGAACTGGAGTTGATTCACAAATGTGGCTGTAAACGGGTCTTGGTAAACAGATTCAGGCTATCTGCCATCTACAGGACCACAAATTAAGCATTTTGTGTAAGACACATGAAAAGCGTTCGGAAGGAGCCAGGCGTGAGAATTCAGGGTTCTCCTTCCTTATGACACTGTGAAGCTCGTCTCCAATGCAGATTTAATTGCCTCTTCATTTTTTAACTAACCCCGTGGACAGCACATAATTTACTAGAGGAAAACTGCTCATTTTTGGCAGTAAACATCAGCTATTAATGCAGATTCATAAACTTAGGAAATAGCGTTAACTGTTTTTTTCTTTTATTCAGTTTACCATATAAACACTTGCCAGTCAGAATGTCATTGTTAGTCTTAGTTTATAATACATAATCCTTGCAAAGGCAGTTTATTTATGTTTACCTTTCTTATCATTAGGCATTGTGGTTTGTGAGACATTAAATTTAAGTTATAAATAAGAAAAAACAGTGACTGCACATGCAAAAATCCTCAAGTGAAACTAGCAAACAAAACTCACCATCACATAAACTGAGTAAGTGCGATCAATTCCTGAGATGAAAGATGCTTCAACATTGGACCCCAATCAGTGTGGTAGGCCACATTAACAGGATGAAAGGGCAACCAAGATGTAGAAGAGGTCTGATGAAACTCAGTGCAAATTTATATTTTAAGTGTGTAACAGACTAGCAAAGGAAAATTGCCTCCACAAAACAAGGAATGTAAAGGAAAAGCTCTGAGTGAATATTACTCACGATGGTGAGAAAGGACTTCTTTTCCTGAACGGTGGGGAGTAAACCAAGGATGACCAACACAGTACTGGAAGACCTGGCCAGAGGTATTAGGCAGGACAGAAGCAAAAACGTGTATTGGAACTAACATGTTAATTCAGTAAAGTAGCGGGATTCAAAATCAGAATATAAAAATCACTTGTGTTTCTAAACATTCACAACAAACCATTTGAAGAGAATATTGGGAAAGTCTCATTAATAGTAATGTAAAAGAGAGTGGGATATTTAGAAATAAAACAATGTCAAAAACTTATGCACTGGAAATGGAAAACTACCAATGAAACATATTAGAGAAAACGTGAGCAGAGGGAAAGCTATTTTGTGTCCATGGATTTTAAAACTTAATGTTGTTGAAAATTTCCATGCTACCCAAAGTGATCTACATATTGAAAGAAATTCCTGTCAATTTTCCAATGATACATTTACAAAATGAAAAATGAGCTGAACGGTGGTGGCACATGCCTTTAATCCAAGCACTCGGGAGGCAGAGAGAGGCAGATCTCTGTGAGTTCAAGGCCAGCCTAGTCTACAAGAGCTAGTTCCAGGACAGGCTCCAAAGCTACAGAAAAACTCTATCTCAAAAAACAATTTTAAAATTCACATGAAGTCACAGAAAACCTCAAATAGCCAAATAAATCTCATAAAGGAAGATCTAGGCTAAAAGCAACAAATTTCCTACTTTCAAAACACATTAAAAAGCGGCATTAATTAAAATTATAATACTAACAGGAAAACACACATATAGACCAATGGAATCAAGTAAGGGATACAGAGACACACCTATACATATAACAAGTAATTTAATAAGGATGAGAAGACTGCAATAAGCTACCCCAAATTTCAGCAGTAAATAATGAAATTAGACAATTGTATCATAGATAAAACAATTTAAAATGTTTCAAAGACATAAACCTAAGACCTGAAGCAGTGAAACTCTTGGAATAAATGTCTTATGGCATTGATCTTGGCTGTAATTTTCTGGTAATCATATTGCAAAGAAGACAACAAAAGCAAAAATAGGTTAAGTGGGAACATGTCAAATCTAAAACTTTCTGCACGGCGAACAACAAAGATTAAGATGACTGACAGGGTGGAAGAAAATATTAGCAGTGTGTATATCAGCTAAGGGGCTGCCTGCCGAAATATAAGAGACTTCTTGTAACTCAATAGCAAATAGAACCTGTTTAACCCAGTGTCAAAACAGCATCAATATTGATTTAAATACAAACCATGACTTTGGAGAAACATTTCTATAAAGAAGATACAACTGCCCAGCAATACTCTGGTTTCCCTTCAGGTTGTTTGGATTGGCTTTTTTTTAAAAAAAAAAAGGCTGAGAAATACATAAAAGGTGGTCAATGTCAGAAATCAAATACCGATAACGCCTTACCTATTAGGATGCTGCTATTAAAATCCCAGAGGACGTCTGTCTTCGTGATTGGAACAAATAGACACTGGGAAAATGTAGCCACTATAAAAACAACATGAGGGGTCATTAAAAAATTAAAATAGCAGATCTATTATATGATCTTTCAATTCTACTTCTGAATATCTATCCAAAAAATTGAACTGGGATTCTAGAGAAGCATTAATATTCCCAGTTCACTGCGGCACATGCATGAGAGCTAAGCCGTAGAAACAGGCTAATTTTCCTATTGGCAGATGGATGGATATTTAGCCTTTAAGAAAAGCAAATTGTATAACATGTGGTAATATGGATGAATCTGGAGGACAATACAATAAATAAAACAGGTCAGTCCCGGAAAGACAGATATAACATGGGTTGTTTATAGCATGGTATCTGAAACAGTCAAATTCTCAGAAACAGAGCAAATGGTGGCTTCCAGGAACTGGAGCATGAGGGAAGCTGCTAAACCATAGACATAAAACTTAAGTCATGCAATATAACTAAGCTGTAGAGGTTCACTCTACAGCATTGTGGGTAGTCAGTAGTATTATACTGCACACAAACAGGCTGTCAAGGGAGGAAATCACATGTGAAACCATAATAAAATGTTCTTTTTGAAGAAAGACAAACAACAAAATAAGTAGCCTGTATAGCTAAACAACATGTTGTCTTGGGTCTCAAAGTCTTGAGTAAAATATTGGAACACAGTACAGGCGTCTACCTCTTAAAAATCCTAATAATTCAATCTAGCCCTAGAGTATTAACAAATCCATGCACTTGACACAGAAGACCTGCAGACTCCTGTGCATGGAAGAGTCCTGGGAAGCATCGGTGACGATATTTCAGTGGCAGGTACTTTTCACAGTAGTAGCGGACCCTTGCCAGTTCCATGCCCCTGACCTGGGATCTGGGTGATGACTCTTACCCCATTTTCCAGATGAGGAAACCAGGACAGTGAGGGAACGGTAAACAGTTCAATGCAAGGCCATCTTGCTTCACTCTGGGTTATCTAGCCTGTCTGCTGTGAGCCGGCCTCCGGCAGCCTCCAGAAGTACCTTGATGTTTCTGAAATTGCATCTAGTGTACGTCATCCTTTATTATTGTTTGTTAGTGAAGGTCTTCGGAATTGTGAGCACAGCTGGCAGGTGAGGACCCTCAGAGGGACAAACACCATGTCTATAACATGGCCTGGAGGACCAAGCTCTGGCCCTGACCTGCTTTTTCTTTTTTTTTTCTTCCAGTCTTTGACTCATGTGTTGATTAAACTGCCAACCAGTTCAGGAGGAAGAAAACGCATGCAGGTGAAAGATTGTTATTCTATGCTTTGGTGCTAGGGGACTGGGCACTGTAAGTCCTGCTGAAACAATTACAGATGAGGCATTGGTTGGTTGATGGGCCAAATTTCCACTTAATAAAACATCTAAGCATTAGGGAAAACAATCTTTTTTTTTAACATTTAATTGTGGCTTTTATACATATGGATTAATATGCAAGCATTAAATGAACCCTTTCCTAGAGTCTGGTGTGTAACTGCAGTACCAGCAATAGGAATGATTAACTTAAACATTAACGAATGCCTTGTATTACTTTATTTAGCATTTGCTGTTTAATCAGTATGCCTTACAAAAATTACAAATAATCACATGGGTCACTGAAGAGACTTTTACTTTTGCCATATTTCTTGATCTATCTTTTTCTCCTCTTTCTCTGTGGCTCTTGGCACTTTAATGGAGGAGGTAGGCTCATTCATCCTCTCTTCTAATGAGCTTTGATTGTACAGTGTAAGGAAACCTGGGGTCTGGAGAGGGCATTAATGTTGGATCCTAAGAGCCCCGGCATTTGTACTTTCGACTCAACAATCTTTTATCATATAACAAAGGGCACAATTGAACAAAATGCACTATCTATACAAAATACCTGTAACTGTTTTGTTAACCCAAGAGCTGACCTCTTTACATGTAGTTTCAGGCTTAAAAACAGATCAAAGGCCGCAGTTGGGGCTCTGTCTACAAAGTGACCTCCTCACCACCTCTGAGCTCCCTGTGGGAGACGACTGGGTGTTTTATCATTGTTATCTCATCCCCAGAAAGCTCCTGACACAGAGTTTAAGGGTGAATCACCTGATCACGAGGTCCTATGAGATGATGCGGGCGTCACACCTGAGCTAGGGAAGGGGCCCTTGGCACCTGCGGTGTGCCATCTTTTGAGGAGTTAGGGTGACTTGCTGCAAAGGATGCCGCACAGGACAAGTTCTTTTGTTGATGCTGCAACCTCTGGCTGCTCTCCTGCTGCTTTAAAAGGCGAAAGATTCTTTGTAACAGAAAACAAGCAGGCTAGTGCCCTTCAGTATTGCTCATCTTTTAAAACTGTCTTAAAAATTGAGGAAAGTTTATCTAACATTTACCTGATTTAAAAATAATTTCAAATTTACAACCAAGTTACAAGAATAGTACAAGCTACTCCTGTAATATTTCACTCGGGTTCACCACCTATGAATTCTTTTGTCTGTTTGTCTTGCCACCCTCCTCTTTCTGAAGTATATTTTTTCCCCCGAAACATCTGAGATTAACTTCAGTCATGGTCTACATGTTTGTCCGTTGCTATGCGCTGCAGAATGTATTTACCAATGTCATAACTTAATTCAAGAGAGTCAGCGCTGATTTGATATTCTCCATGAAAGACTGCTTGTTCATTGTGTTCTCGATGAGTTTTTCTCCTCTTCCAAAGACTGACCTAGATCACACACTGCATTTGCTTATTCTTTCTCTTTTCTTAGCCTTTTTGCGTCTGACACAGTCCCAAGTCTTCCTTCATCTTACACAACACTGACATTTTTGAGAGCTGCAATCCATCGTGCCTTGCTGCATCCTCACGATGAAGCTGAGATTATACTTATCCGATAGGAACACTGCATTAAACGATGTTGTGTTTCCCTCGGTGCCTCACAACACGAGGCATGTTAAAAAAAATCACCAAGTGATCACGTGATCATTTCATAGGTAGAAATTGTTCCATTCTCATCAAATACGGGCTTTATCAACAAGACCCTAAGCAAGTGGAAATGCCAAATTACCTGGATGCTGGAATTTCATACATTAAACAGATTGCTTATAGATTTTGATTTCTATCTAGAATTTTTTATTTGTATGACTTAATAAAATTATTAAGTCTAAACATTGTTTACTCCTGCTCTCAACTAGAGAAATCTCAGCAAGTTTGGGAGCGTGTGTGATGATGTGCAAGGAGACTGACTCCTAATAATCATCTCAGTAACTTTATCCCGGGCGCGATGGTGCAGCCTAACCAGAAAACGAGGTCAAACAATGCTGGATTGAGAGCACAACCCTTCTCGCCTTTTCATGGATCGTTTTTCATTACACCGTAGCTAACTGCAAGCAAATATGAGTTTTTAAATGAAGAAGGAGTTGGCCTATGGCCACATGTATATAATACACCCCAGCGACTCAAGACCGTCAGGGCAGAGATGCCCCTTAAGAAGAGAGTCCCTTTCGATTCGCTGGGTGTTGTAGTGTTAGCGCGAAGCAGTAGGTGGCGCTGTGAATATACAGTGATTTTTTTTCTCTTATTATTATAAAATCTGGAAAGGCGAAGTAGTGTTCCTGAGATTTACTATGTGGTCCGTCTAAGTCAGTGGTTCTCAATCTTCCTAATTCTGTGACCCTTTAATACGGGTCCTCATGTTGTGGTGACTTCAACCATAGAATTATTTTATTGCTACTTCCTGTTATTTTGCTACTGTTGTGAATTGTAGTATAAACACCTTGTTGTTGGATGGTCTTAGGTGACCCCTGTGAAAGGGTCGTTCCACTCCCAAAGGGTCACGACCCACAGGCTGAGAACCTCTGCTCTCAGCGAAGGCAGATACTTGCTTGGTCGAAGTCCTACTGACAAGAATATTCTTTCCCAACTTCTTAACAGCCTTAGTTGTCGAGTTTTGTTGTAGTTTTTCTCCATCATGCATCATCAGTGTAGCTTGGTGAACTTACCTCTAAGGCTGGCTACTTCCTTTGGCTCGGGGAACACATATCTTCACCCTTCAGGAATGATGGTCAGAGGACTGAGGGTCTCTCTGAAAACCTTTGTATGTTTCTTAGCCAAAGAAATGGATTTTGAAGACTCATTTCATATTTTTTTACTTACTTATATGATGCTTAAACTAAAAAAAAAACACACACACACTTTTTTTTCTAAAATTTGACTTAGTTTGAAATGCTAGGTGGTGAATGTTTTTCTTCTTTGGCCAAAATGTCAAGAGGATAAGAGTGGTCTATATTTCACNCACACACACACACCTCAAAAACTCTGCAAACAACAGCGTCTTCAGACTCCTTAATGAATTCAGGCCTTGATTATTTGCACTGAGCGCAAACCTTTACTGGCTGATCAGCACCTTGAGGCACCTAACGTAAATTATGCAGATAGAATTATATTCTGTCTTTTTATTTTTTTAAAAAAACTTGAAGATATCATTAAAAGTATGTTTAACCAAATTCTTCAGATGAGAAAGAGCATAAATAATGAAATGGTATTCAAATTTGCTCCTTAAAAAATGAGTTCTGTTTTCCATCTCAGGCCAAGAGAAGTTACACGTTCGAGAACCATCACATCATCTGAAATGCTGACATCTGTTACCCCCTCTTAACTAGCTGCTGTTCAAAGTGTGGTGAAAGTGCCCAGAGACTTGCTTTGTACTCTTATCAGTTGTTTAATAGCAAATGGCACGGCATCTGTGTATCAAGGCTTTGATCTAGTACACTGTCGGCTGTTGGCTCCAGCGCAAGAGACTTGGGGTACACAGAGCTGTCTCTGCAGACTCCAGGGGAAAGAGGCTGTTGATACACGGTCAATATTTGCATGATGCAATGATAATGCCTTCTTTATGTTAGGTATTTCTTTTACCAAAACATATAGGAAGCTTCCATTTCAAGAATGTGTTGTCGTTCTTGGAAATTCTCTTCCCCTCTTAGGCTCATACATGACGTGTTTTCTTTCATCTTTCTGCTCCCCTTCCTGCGTTCAACATTTAACCACACATAAATGGAACACAATGAGTCA
The DNA here is from genome assembly GCA_001685095.1 of Ellobius talpinus. Taxonomy (NCBI): domain Eukaryota; kingdom Metazoa; phylum Chordata; class Mammalia; order Rodentia; family Cricetidae; genus Ellobius; species Ellobius talpinus. The sequence continues at coordinate 4,692 of LOJH01033117.1, read as the reverse complement.
CACACTTGAGGAGTTCATACTATTTTTTTTGAGACTTAAGTGCAAAGGAGTTTGTTAAAGTTATCTTGCTGGTAATTTATCAAAATTTTAAAACCAGAATGTCCTGTTTGGGTTTTATGTGCTTTAAATAATATTTTAAAAACAACTTTTGATTTTATATTCTATCTCTAATATTTAACTAATTGACTTATAAACTCCAAACACTCTTTGCCTTTTTATATAGCTTTGAAATTGACATGCACACATGTTGATGAAGTGCAGAGTCATAAATCAACTCATGCATAGAGTGGGCAATGATGAAGCCTGGTAATTAACACAGCAATCTTCTTAGACATTTCTTATTTCTGTGTTGAGAAACTTAGGACTCCTCTCTTCTAGTCTTTATAAAATATGTAAGAAAGTGTTGTGACTGCCATCCTCTATCGTGCTGTTGAGTGTTAGGACTTCTATATCATGGTAGTTTGGGTACCAACTGCTCAGTCTCCGTCTTTCCCCTCTCTTCTCTACCCTTCCTATCTTTACAAAGAGCTAATGCCTTTAAAAGTTAATACGTTTTGTTTATTTGTGTGTGTGCATGTGTCCATATGTCATAGTGTGTATGTGTGTGTATGTGTGCATGTGTGTGTGCATATGTGTGTGCATGTGTGTGTGTGTACATGTGTGTGTAGCTGAGAACAATTTGCAGAAGTTGGTCTCTGCTACTGTGTGACTCTCAGAGACTGAATTCAGGTCATCAGACTTGAGGACAAGCACCTTTACCAGCTCAGCTCTTTCACCAGCCCTTCGGTGCCATTTTGATCATACTTTCCATATAGACTTCAGGCTAGTATATCTTTTAACATCACTCAAAGGCTATATATAAGAATCATACTAGTATTTGAATGTAAGCTACAGAAAGTTATGTGAAGCTCCCATCAAAAGTTGAAAATTTCTCTTTCATTTTTCTTATTTCACGTTATTTTAGAATTTTGGGCTTTTGCAATGATGATTTACATTCACAGGGTAATTTTAGATGTAGCAAATATTTCCAATCATCTATTATTATCTGAGATGATCTTCCCTTATGCAATCATTCTTCAACTTACGCTTTTAGTATATGAATGGTAGTAGAGAGTGGTAAGAGGCCAGACTGATATCTCATTCCACATCAGTCAACACTTAGGGATGAGCCATCTGGGCCAAACATTGTGATATTTACTGGAAGAAATAAAATCAAATAAAACATAGTTCTTACCTCAGAAAGCATAGCCTTTGGGACGTGAACACTATTCCATCAAGTAAGCAGCTCACAGAAACATGGGGACTGTGAGAAAATTCTTCCTAATATGTATTCTGGGCAGATGAAAAGGGGCTCGCTCTTTGTGCTGGAGTCTGACAGGCTTAGAGGAAGTGATAGCACAGGAAATGCTTTGTAAGGAACACCCAGGCAAAGAAAGCAGTGTGAGGAAAAGAGGTAGGAACAAGGGCATCTGGAGAAGCCGGAGTATTGAAATTTTATGAAGGACTGAAATACAAAATGGAAAGGAAATTGAGACGGGAAAGCCTGCAGAAGTTGGCAGGTAACTAGATTGTATGGAACCTTACAAATACTCTGAGGGTTTATCCTGAAATAATAAACAGTACAACATATCAAAACAAGAGGACTAGTCAGAGAAATCGAAGCTGTATCTCATCCCAGTTAGAATGGCTGCTATCAAAATTTGAAAAATAATAATTGCTGGTAAGGATGTGGGGAAAAGGGAACTTTTATCTGCAGGTGGTGGGGGTGTAAATTTGTGCTGGCACCATAGAAAACAATATGGCGTTCCATCAGAAAACTAAAACTGAGCTGGCTAGGCTCTACTGAGTGTACAGTCAAGAGAAATCGTCAGTTTATGTGTAAGGTAACTGGATACTTCTGCTTATTGTTGTACTATTCACAATAGCTAAGTAGAGAGTCAACTTACCCATCAACAGATGAATGGATAAAGACAAGAAACTCTCACCAAGACAAAGACTCGAGAGGCACTGATACGCCGCTGAGAGTGTTGGGATACCCACAGACTATCCTGACAGAGATGGCAGAAAGAAACTGTAAGAATCCAGTCATTTGAGGTATCAATGCTGAACACACAGCTTATTTTACAATTTGAGCCTGTAAGGAGAAAGCCATTGGTTGAGTTTGCCCAGTGAGATGATACAGAATGAGGGAGAAGCACAAACACCAGCTTTGAAGGACCAAAGAGAAAGGAGGAAGCAAAGAAGGCCAAGAGTTAGGAGATGAGGAAAGGAAGTGAAGAATCTTAGAAACCAAAGGAAGAGTGGATGTTAAAAGGCATGGTCCCCAAGGTCAAGAACAAATGAGACATGCTCGTGGGAGATGTCACTACCTGAGACACTTAGGCCATTGTTAAAGATTCCTATCAGAAGGGTTTCATTTGGAATTTGAGTGGGGTCGATGTAGTGAGAACTCTATTCAAAGACTAGGATTAAGCGACAGATGAAAAAGAAGTTACAGCATATTCTTTCAACACTGACTGTAACGATGAGTGGCAGAGTTAAAGGAAAAGATTGTAATGTTGGGTATCAAAATGTGCTTTCAATATGAATAGCAGTATACGGTTCTTAGAGTGGATAGTTCAACTTAAATCGTTCCTACTGTGCAGTGCTGAAAGAGCCGTGCAAATTCACCGGAAGCGAATTTTGACCTTTCCAGGGTTAACAATAAATGGTAAGCTATTGTCTTAGTCACTGCTGTATTGCTGTGAAGAGACACCATAACCAAGGAAACGCTTATAAGAGAAAGCGTTTAATTGGGGCCTTGCTTACAGTTTCAGAGGGTTAGTGCATTATTGTCACGATGGGTGAGCAAAGAAACATAAATGGTGCTGTGGCTGAGATCTGTGTCCTGATCCCCGGGCAGAGAGGGAGAGGGAAGACGTGGAGCCTGGCATGGGTTGCTGAAACCTCAAAGCCCACCCCAGTGACTCTCTTCCCCAACAAGGCCACACCTCCTTATCCGTCTAATTCTCCAACAGTTCTACTCTGACGACTAGGCATTCAAGTACATGAGCCTGTGGGGGCCATTTTCATTCATACCACCACAGAGCTCTATGTTGGGCAAGTCTCCGCTCCACCATCTCTGGGTGAACAACCAATACCCTCGAGGACACTATGTTACTAAGCTAAGATGTTCAGTACATTAGATGGATTAAATACCAGTTTAATATTTTCAGTTTAAAATGGTTTATTGAAACGTATGCCACCCCAAGTCAAGAAGTATCTGTGTAACTGATCGCCTTACCCCAAAATGGTTGCAAGCATTCATTTCTACAATTGCACGAAAGAAGATCTAATTTTGAAACCAAGGATGCTTCACATGGACATGTTTTTTAACTTGTGTTAATCTAGTGGGGGGAAAGAGTCCTCTTTAGTTTCCAATGCTTGATTTTTTTTAAATACGGTTTAACAGACTGTGAGTCAGGTCTCCTAATCATTCTCCATAGCAAAACCCAGAGGGCCACTGTGGAGTCCTCTCTGTCCCCAGATGTAGGCACTTGCCATATTCTGTGTACTCCCTGTCTGTTTGGAAGGTCTGGGGTTACTCTGGGGGCTAGTAAGTGCTTCATGGCAGCCCGGTCCAGAACCTCTCCATAATTCCAGAGGAAAGTGGGTCCCCTGGCAGCCTGTGCTGTTCTGAGGACAGTCCTTTAGTGAATCTCCCCTTGTCCTACCTTGCCTGTCAGGAAAATCCCTCCAGAGCCCACTCTGCAGGTTGGAACCACTCTGCTCACGTACTTCTGGTTCAAGCTGTGGTTCTTTCCCTTTGGTTTGCTCTTCACCAATACCATCTCCTTTGATCATCTACTTTCTAAAGCTTTTTTCTCCCCAGAGGTTTTAATCTGTCGGTTAAACTATATTTTTTTAATAAGCTCAGGAACTTGGTCTTTTAAAATATCTGTATTTTCTTGAAGGTTGGGACCAGGAATGAAAACACATTTTTTTTTGTCAGTTGTCTTGGTCTCTGGTTCCCTAAAGGAATACTGATACAGTGGTTAACAGATAATTTGCAAACAGCCAGAGTTACATTCAGAGAGCAGGCAGGCATACAGTTGTGTGACAACTCAGCCTTAAGCTGCCACTCTTTACGCTTGAAAGAGGTTAATCGTGAAAATGCTGTCTTTTTGGTGTCTAGTCGTGTGCTCTATAGGCATTGTTTTAAAAAAATGAGTGTTGGTATTCTGTAGCACCAATTCAGTTTCTCTTCGCTGCTGTCCCTCCCTCTGCTATACACATAAAATCATTGTTTGCTGTCTGTGCTATTTGCTTAGTCTAGCTTGGGGACAATTTTTTAATTTGAGTATTTTCTAATAACATTTTTTTCCTAAGTGTGATTAGTCAGTAACAATAATGCCTAGAAACCATAAAAGAGGAGCGATTTTCTGAATTTTGCTTTTCTTTCCTTTTTTGAGTGGAGAAAGATTGTATACTTTTTTTTGACTTCTGAAATGAACGTTTCATGAAAGAAGTCACAATGTGGCCATATTAGACTGGCCTGTCTGTCCACCTCACCCTAAGCAAACACGTTGCCAACCTGGAAGCCCTGACACTCATCTAATGCTTAGACTTGATGTAGGTGGGTCATCTGTCTATATGTTAGTAGGTGGGTCATCTGTCTATATGTTACTTTCATTGGTTAATAAAGAAACTGCC
>LOJH01033114.1:0-14144 GCA_001685095.1 Ellobius talpinus | reverse complement strand
GTGTGTGTGTGTGTGTGTGTGTGTGTGTGTGTGTGTGTATGTATGTGTTCTGTGGAGCCCGTGGCAGTCAGGACATTGAATGTTGGTTCTTACCTTAAACCTTATTGGAAACTGTCTGTTGTTGGGTGCTGTGTATGTCAAGCTAGCTGGCTGGAAGGCTTTCTCCTCTCTCTGGCTCCCTCTTGCAGTGAGAGTACTAGGATTATGGGCCACAATATCTGCTTTACATGGTTTCTGGGAGCCACACTGAGGTCCTGACACTTGATTTACACAGTGAGCCATTCTCAGGAGCCGAACTAGAATAGAGCCTAGTTTTACAAGGCAAAGAGGTCTCAGACAACTGAGTTGGGAAAGTGTTGGTCAGCGAGGTAGGAGATGCCTGTGAACTGGTGCAGAATTAACTGGGGCCAGAAGAGCTATGGGGAAGAGGAGATGGAGAATTGAGAAGAATTGGAGGGAGTGGGGCTGGAAATGGGGAATCATTTCAGGAAGAATTCAGGGAAGCAAAACGTACCTGCATTTCAGAACAGAAACATAAAAATTAATTTGCTATTGCTACCCTGCCACGTTATGACCTTTTTCAGTCTCAAAAGCAAAAGGGTTCATTCCTTTACAGTTTTGTAGATTCTTAGGGATAATTTGCTTCTTGGGCATGTGGCCGCTTCTGTCTGTGAAGGACATTCTTTTTCAGTCTCTGTTCCGGTCTCCTTACTTTCTCTCTGGAGTTACAATCCTCCCTGTCTTCTTAAGGGAAGCTTGTGGTTCTATTTAGGGCCCACCAGGATAATGGAGGATAAGCAGCTCACCTCCAAATCCTTATTTAATTGCATCTGCAGAGTCCCCTGTCGTGTGTGGCAGCACTCACAGGTTCTGAAGATGTGGATGTCCACACTCAGGTTTTGTTTTTCAAGGATCTTTCTTGCCAAAGCCAAGGGCTATCAGGTATTCCAAGCGAGCCCGCTCTCCTTTTTAATATCATATTGCTATTCTGACCACAGCACATTGTGGATTTATTTTCTTGTAGGAACATGTCTACTGAGTCCCCGTTAGCTAATAAAACTAGTAGAGGAGGCCAGATTGACATTTAGGCTGCTGGTTAGCCCAAGAACACATTGAGTTTTGGTGTCTTCTTTTCATGTCAAGCAGCTGGCTTTTTCTCCATTGTTTCTTTCCTGGCCAGCTTGGCTTTTCCTTTGCTGTTTCTTCCTCTGGCTTATAGGGTCCCCAACCCCTTCTTTTCCCAGTGGTCCGTGCTATCTCTTACTGGTTTCCTTGGGCACACTTGGTGACTTCTGGTGGTGACAGGATTGAATTCTATCACAGTTGTGGAAGTTCTAAAATGTGAAGTCAAGGTTCCAGCAGGGCTCTGTGCTCCCCGTGCCTGATGGGGAGATTCCTTTCTTGTCCTTTCCAGTTCCATCCTGATCTGTGACTGGATAACTCCAGTCTGTGCCTCTACCCAAATAGGATCTTTCTTCCTCTCCCTGCATCCTCCGTAAAGACATTGTCATTGGAAGTCAGGCCCACACAGATAATCCAGGATGATCTCAGCCTGAGATCCTTAACCTAATTAGTGTAATTAATTTGTAAAGGCCCTCTTCCAAATAAGCTCTGTGTCAGTCAGGCCTGCTGTGGCTGTGGCAGCTATCTGAGAGAAGCAAGTTCAAGGAAGCACCTTTTCCTTTGGCTCATGTTTCCAGATGTTGATGACCAGTTAGTTTGAGGCTTAGTTTCTCCCACTGAAGGATAATGGCCTCAAACTGTGGATGCCTCAGTGGATTTGCCCATTGAGAAAATCAGAGTTACTCTTGTTCAGTCACATCTCAAAAGTGATGAACCACCATCGGGGACCAAGCTTTGCACACATGAACCTTTAGGGGGATTCTTCCACAAATCTTCATGAAGACAGGTCACAGTCTCTCGGAATAGGATAAAGACATGACTGCTAGGTGACACTAATAACCCCACCCATACCACTTGTGCCAGCAGTCTCTAGACTGCTTCTTTGATGGACATCCCTACCCAACCTTTTCTGTTACTTTGTTTTGGTTACGCCATGCTTTGTTCCTTTTTGGTAGCAGCAAAGGAGCTGCCTTTGTATCTCTGGGCCCTTCCTTGACTGTCTGGAAAGGGAACAGAGGTGACACCCCAGTGGGTGAACAGAGAAACACCTGGTAATCTGGTTGGGGCAGTGGCTTGCTTTGGAGGTCTGCTGGATGACGCTTTGAGACCCATTGGCAGATTGAGCCTTGTCATTGTCTCTTGAGAATTTGTCATACCTTTCTCTCGGGAGTCTTTATTTTCACTGGAATTATCCTTTCTAATTGGAGTTATCCTCCTCAGTGCTGGAATCTGCCATCCTGCCCACCATCCCCAGAAGATGATTGCAGGTACCTGCACATGGTCTTATGCAATGCACCAGAGGCTGGAGTCAGAGAGGGCAGCCGGGCACTCATAGGAGATGGCTGCTTAGTGCCATCTACTTTGCCTTGCTCTCTGCACAGCTGCTGTGGATAGCTTGCCTGTGAGCATGGGTCTCTGGCTGTTTTCCTAATTATGCTCGGTTTTATTTGGTTTGATTTTAAGGTCATCAGATAGCGTTTTGTCGCAGTCTTAACTTTGAGTGGATGCTGCCTCTCCAATCCTCTTAAAGTGAGGCTGTGACTTTTCTGAACAAAGCCTTGGAAGATGATTCATTTTAGCCTTATTTGTATTTTTAAGCTGATATTCAGTGACCAACTTCATCCATGAATCCGGTGACTGCTGAAGCCCTTGTGATGTAACCATTTCTTAGAGTGACAGTGTTCCGTGCCCATCAGTACACGTTAATTCTGTGCCACAGCTTCCCAATGGAGAAGGAATGCAGAGGTTGTGATGCAGTGGAGAAAATGGCCTGTAGTGTTGGGCGGTGTGGAGCTGGGTTGGGTGTGCTGGTCTACCACACTTTGGAGTTGTGATCAGAGAAGTTACATAACGTCTGTGAACCTGAGGTGGCTTTCATCTGGAAAAGGGGATCTTATGTATCATGGTGCATATTGGAAGAATTAAGGATAACGATTTGCTGCTAAATCCCTAGCTCAACAGTGTTTGGTACCTGAAAGTATTTAGAATATTGTGTTTACTAGTGTTTATATACAGGAGAAACTGAGGCAGGAGTAATGACGTAGGAATGTTCCAGACTGCCTCCAGGAAGACTCTCGAGTTGGGCGTGCCAGTCATGACAGCAGTGGCTGTAGGTATATATTTTGTTACCTTGTGGAAAGGGAACAGCATAACCAGCTCCCTTCCCTGACCCACTTGTTACACCAGAGCACTTTTAAACTCTGTTTGCCCTTAGTGCAGCGTACCTCCAAACTCAATGGAACTATCCAGTTTAGAAGTGTTTTGCTTAGCATTAGATTCCTCCCCGTCCGTCTCCTCTCCTTCTCCTCCCCCCCACCCCATAGTGCTGGAGCTCAAACTCAGGACATTGTGCACGCTAAAGCAAGTACATTGCCGCTGAACTGCATCCTCTACCCAAAATACATATTTTGAAGGGATGACTGTTGAAGCCTGAGGTTTATTCTGCATTGTGGGGCTTCTCTAACAGCAATTTGATTAAATACAGCATCTTTTGATCTAGGCAATCTGGAATTCACACAGTGGGTCTCAAGTACCAGATGAAAGTTACAACAGACCCTTGTCCAGGATGAACATTTTAATTAAAATGTTTCTGTGTATCATTTCTGATGAGTGGGAGGAGAGTATGGGCGAAGCTTATCTGTTGTGGAATAGGATTTTAAAATGTGTTACATTTGTTTATGCTGTGGAACATTTTGTTTAATGATGCGAAGATGTGTTGCATTCCTTTATGTTGCATTTGCTTAACTCTGTGAAGCTGTGTTACTTTGTCTAAAACATCTGATGGGTCTAATAAAGAGCTGAAGGGCTAATAACCAGGCAGGAGAGAGGATATGCAGGGCTGGCAAGCAGATGGAATAAATAGGAGAAAATCTGGAAAGAAAATCTAGGAGGGAAAGAAAGAGGAGGAGAGGAGGACATCAGGGGCCAGCCACCCAGCTACACAGCAAGCCACAGAAAAAGAAAGATATACAGAAATAGAAAAAAGTAAAAGCCCAGAGGCAAAGGATGGATGGGATACTTTTAAGTTAAGAAAAGTTGGCTAGGAACAAGCCAAGCTAAGGCCAGGCATTCATTTGGAAGACTAAGACTCCATGTGTGATTTATTTGAGAGCTGGGTGTCATGCCTCTTAAAAGAGAAAAGAGTTAAAGAAAGCAATAGCACTTATTGTCTGACCTTGACCATTGATGTTCTTGGCTGTTGATGTTCTTATATGTTCTTATATGGAGAAGGTGTTCTCAGATTTGGGGTCTTTCACAGGAGTGATGTGGTTAGATGGATGAGTTAACTTTTGTGTGGAATTCCATGCTCTGTGCATTGGCTGTTATGACTCTAATGTCTGCCTACCGCAGACACTCAGTATCCTGGAGGGAAAATGTGCGGATGTGGGTAGGAGAGACAGTAAGCTCAGTGGGCCCAGAACTCTGTGAAGCTTATTTCTAGTATGACCTTTGCTAGGGTCGGGAGGTTGATTGAAGAGACCTGTCCATACTTTGGAGCACCAGCCGTATCAAACACTTTGGCAGGTCCTTATAAGTAGTATTGCCTTTGGTTCTCTATAGTGTGGGTTCTTTTTTATTTTCCACCCATGTTCATGATAAGTAGTGTTTCTGTAGAATGTTTCCTCCTCAAGCCAAATCAACTCTGGGGCCCTGGTTGTCTTAAAGGAGTAGGGCAAGGTTGGTCTTCCTCCCCATCTGGTGGCACTGCACATCTTTATATTGTATAGTTTATTCTTAGCCCCATATTGAGATTTTAAAAAAATATTTTTAGATCTAGCACCTCTTCTTTTCAATCTTTGGGGATCAGAAGCCAAAAATGGACGAGACAGGGGTATGACCCGAGGCCTACCAGGCACTGAGTAAGCTGTGCACACATCTGCTTTTACCATGCCTGGTTGCTTGTTCTGATTTTTCTTGGGGGGAAAGTCTAGCTACAATTTCTGCCACCAACAGGAGAGAGAATTGTGGCTCTGCCAGGTCTGTAGCTAGGAAGATATTTATAGTTCTCTGTCAGTGGCTGGGAGTCCACCCTGGCTCGGCATATGCCTTCTGTCTGAAAGTTCTGGATGTTCTTGACCTGGACCCTGCCCTTGTTGGCCAGAAAGCAGTTAATGATAAAGTGGATGCCTGCAGGATGCAGCGAGTGATGGCCTTGGCAGCTCCTGGCTTGCAGGTGCTTGTGCTGTGACCAGCCTGGGTGTTCAGCCAAGAGAGTGGCCCTGTTTACTGCTTACTCTGCTCCTGGCTTCCATGGCTTCCTAGCCTTCTTTGTAGCTCTACACACTGACATGGGGTTGTGTGATCTGAGATTTTTGTTTTGTTTTGTCTTGTTTTTTAGACAGGATTTTTTTTTTTAGAGCCCAGGCATTAAGCTCATGACATCTCTTCTGCCTTAGCCACTTAAGTGCTGGGATCGCAGACCCAAGCCACTACACTAGGTTCTAGTCCATTTTCTTTCTGTCACTTGTGCCATGCTAAGATGTATAACAGCCCCAAAGGAAAATGCAGATCGTGAGCCTACCTCGCTCATCTCTCCATGAATTCAGGTCAGACGTCTAGACCTGCTTTACAGAATGGCCTGAATTAGGCCACACCCCGAATTTCCAGTTTATAGCAGGCCTGAGGGCTAAATGGAAACATCTTATTTATTCCTGGGTTTCACGGTAAGGTAGGAAGACCTTAGATGCTGTTAGAGGCCATGAGGATGTGCATGTGTCTCTTTTTCATTTGTAAGCCCTAGAAAGCCCAGGTGACATTCAATGGCTGCTTCAGATCTGGGCTGACTAGTGCTCCAGCAGGGTCCGCGGAAACTTGTCCCTGTCCCCTGTCACTCCCTACCTCCTCCCCAGGTGCCCAAACTCTTCCTGTATCATCTCCATTCTCAGGCAAGATTTCCCTTAATGACATCAGGATTGCTATGACATATTCTTCCACATTCACGCAGACTGAGAAAACTAAACGTTCTTTGCTAGTTGTTCCAATAAAGGTTTCAGAGTCACCGTGGCTGGGTCAGTCTAGGTCACAGCTCACCCCAAATCTAATTCAATGTGCCGCTTGGTGCAGTCTGTCCATCCTCAGCATGGATTCAGGAAAAGGAGCGCTTGGGATCCCAGTTCAGATTCAGGGGTTGTTTTGGCAAAAGCTGGGGTGCAGGTTGGAGAGCTGGGGAGAAATGATTCCATAAAGCACATGTTGAGAACTTTCTTTATTATGAATGAACACTAGTTTTGGTCCACTTCCATTTTCTTGGCATTTTAAGAAGTCGTAACCCTGTTATGTCTTCTGAGTAAGTCTAGCACTCCCCAGAAGCAGAGAGTTGGGGCCTGTGCTGCTGTACTGGAGTGAACTCTTCAGGGTACTGAAGGATGCTGTGCTTGATGGCTCTGTGCTATGACATAGTGCAGTAAGCCCTCACACCTTATTGGCCCATCACGGATTGCTGTGAGGTCACCGGTCCCAACAGGTTTTGTTTGTCTCTGCGAACACATGTTCCATTTCTCTCTGGCCATTCAGATTCATTTTTGGTGACCGTCTTGTCAGCTTGGGACTGGGGATCATGGAGGACAGGCTGTGTTTTGGCAGCACTTCAAGCCTGGAGCAGCATCCTGCAGCCAGCACCATAAGCTGTATAATTTGTCCGCAGAGGCCTATGTATTATAGAGATGAAAATTCCTTCCCTGGCAGCATTCATTGCTTAGCATGTAGCAATTTGGCTGTCAGAAACAGCTGGCCCTGCAGGGTGGGACAATAGAAAGGCGAGACCAGAGAGAGGCCAGTGCTTACTCAAGTCTCCCACTGTGAGAGGATCAAGTTACCTTATGGAGACTGTCCTTAGGCACAGCTTCTAGAAGCACCAGCCTGTAGCTCAGACACTTAGTGACTTTCCTTTTTTTTCCTTCTCCTGAATGGAACAATAACAAAATGAATGATTAACTTTTGCTGACACTCAGATGTTCAGTTTTGGGGTAATGAGCATTCCTGAGGAATAAACACTTCTAACCTTACACTGTCCTTAGTAGTGTATTAAAGAAACTGTGGAATGGGGGAAGGGCGGGATCGCTTGGCACCTGTGTATTGGGCATCTTAAATTTTTAGGTTGTTTACTTAGCGTCTGTGTTGAAGGGGGCCTACAGTTGGGTCCCTATGAGCCTTGTCCAAGCATTCAGAAGAGAATAGGGTGTGTGAGCTTCCCAGAGGGCAAGGCCAAGGAAAGGGGCCAGTGACTGAGTGGCTGGACACCCCTCTTTCAACCTGTGTGGGTGGCTTTGTGAGCTTGCCCCGTATGGACTTAATGTCTCAGAGTGTGATCTAACTAAACAGCGCACTTGAGAGCATAGTCTAACCAAAAAGCTCACTTCAGCCACAGAAGAGACAGCAGACTTTGATAAGGGGATGTGTTAGCAGGCTTTAAATGGTGCNACAGTCTTTGCTTTTACCCCTTTGAAAGAAAAAAATAAATTAAAAAAAATCTTCTAAGTATTATTATTTAAAATTAGACAATCCTAGCAAGGAAATTTCCTAATGTATAATTTTTCTTTCCATTTCTTTCTTCTGTTCTTGTTGGTTTTTAGAAAAGCTACATGTCAAAATGGCAATAATCATGCTACAGTTTCAAGTCACACTGTGGCCAGTCCCTTCCCTTTTTATGACCAACAGCATTTTAGAGGTTCAGGGTGGCTCAAGAGAAGTTTGCCTGTCGGAATTTGTTGGTTTTTCTGTGTGGCGAGAGCTGTACTTTTTCCACCTTTCCCTCAATATCCGTTACCTTTTTTACATGATAGAGTCAGGAGTTTCCCCGATGTTGTTGGATTAAAGAGTGTGTGGAGGAGGGGAGAAAGCTTTCTTAATGATAAACAGAGTCATACTGGCTGGTTCTGTACTGACAGGAAGAAGGAGAGATAAAAACTCCATTAATGGTGTGTGCACCGCCTAAGTAGCCAATAAAGCAATGCTCTTCTCCCTGGAAGCCAGTCCCAGATTGACAGTGTTTCGTGCCAACTGCAGGAGAGGACAGCTGCACAGAGGGCGGAAGTATTCCCAGCTAGCAGCCGCTGTCACTGATTGGCTGGGGGGCGGTTCTTTGTCCTCCTCCTCCTCCTCCCCCTCCTTCCCCTCCTCCTCCTCTTCCCTTTCCTCCTCCCTCCTTTCCTCTCCATCCTCCCCAGTCCTTACCCCTCCATCCTTCCCCTTCCTTTAGCACAATTTCCCCTCTTAATGTGCACTGTTCTAGAAATTGAACCACATCTGATTAAAATTTCATGGTTACCCATAGAATAAGGTTGGCTGGCAGTTTCCAAACTACTTGTCCTGGTTAGTTTGTGACCGTAGAAATGGATATAAATGCTATTGAAAAGTTACACTTCCTAAAGTTTGCTAGAGGAGTCACCACAACACTGACTACCTTGTGCCCCTTCCCCAGTATATTTGAATTTTCCCATTCAAAGCAAATAGTATGAAACCCATTGTCTCGATGATGAGATGGTTAATAGGTAGAGGACCCCCAAGCCTGATTACTTGAGTTGGATTCTGGGCTCCCACATGATGGAAGGAGAGAACCAGCCCCCAAAAGATGTCCTCTGACCTCTGTATGTGTGTTGTGGTATCACATAGGCCTATGTACACGTCACATGTGCACACACATGTAATAATTAAAAACCAACAACACCTATTGTTTCATTCTAGAAGGAAGCAGAATGATCTCAAAGGTTGGTCTTGTCAGCACTCAGCCTGTGTTCTCCTTTAGCCTCTCCTTGAATGTAGCTCTTCTTAGCTGCCTTGCCACACTTTTCTCTGTACAGAGGGGACATTCTTTCCCAAAAGCCCTTAGGTTTCCAAAGGAGGAAAGAAAAATTGTACTGAGTAGAGCGGACAGTCATATCTCTTCCATCTCTTCAAAAGAGGTGACTGACTAGCAGTCACCTGTAGGTTTCAAAGCTAGGTGAATCTGCCCCTTTTCTTTTTTTTGAAGGTCCTAGGGAAGTTGGCACCCTTAGCCTCAGTTTGTGGATGAAAGAACCAAAGCTTTAGGAACAAACTCTCTATCCCAGAGTCTTCTCTACCTGTTCATGGCAACATCTGGAAGGAAACATGTTGTTGCCCACAGGTGAATATTTATGATACACAGTTGTAGTGCACATCCAGAAGAGGTACATGCCTCTTCTGCCTGGGGCTGGTGACCTATGACTCAATAGTTTAAGCCTTTCTGTTGTCAAAGGATGGCAGAGCCAGGAGTGAGAACAGAGTGTGTACCCCAAAGTGGTCTTGGGAGATGAATCCGTTCTTGTACATCTGTTTATTTATTATGTGTGCATGTGTGTGTGTGCACGTGTGTGTGTGTACATGTATGTATGAGTGTGCACACATCACAATCACGGCACACTTGTGAGGGCAGAGGACAATTTGTAGGAGTTGGTTCTCTCCTTCCACCTACCATGTGGGTCTGAGGTACTGAAGTCTGGTTGTCAGGCTTGGTGACACCCTCCCTTTCCTGATGAGCCCTGACTACTAGCTCTGGGGGAGGAGGAAGTGAATCTTGAGGAAAATCCCTGCTGATATGCTCACCTGGTAATGTGGCTTATTCATTTATCCCCCTGGAATGTCAGTCAGAAGGAGACAGATAAGAGGGAGGGACAGTTCAGGAATGCTTTCGGGTATAGCCTGCCTTTCCTTCTTGGAAACAGCTTTCTGACCGTGAGCTAGCCCAAGGTTCCTTACAGTAAACCTCACACAAAGGCCACTCCCAGGCTCCACTAAGAGGCCTAGCATTGCCAAGCATGGTTTTAATTTTTTGACTACAGATGGCAAAATAAGAGCTCTTTTAGACAGGACCTTTATGTGAGGCATCCTTGGAAAAGCGTGCAACTTCTTCCTGCTGTAGTTTTTATTTAGATGGCAAACAAAAGAGGCCGCTCTAAGGAAATGCGACCCTTGGTGATTAATATTAGATAGTGAATGGATTTGGACAGGTCTCAGTAGCTCGTCAGTGCGAATTGTCTTTTTCTACACATCAGGATATAGCTGTTTTGTGTTGTTTAAAGGGCTCGGGTGAATTCTAGTTGTAACACTTTTTCTTTCCTTTTTATACTTCGTAGAAGTTTGGAGGCCCAAAAATGTGAGCCTATTTCCACCTTGACTGATAGTCATAAGAGTTTGGAGGTTGCTCAAAATTGTTGACAAGTGTAGCCACACTTCCTGACTCAGGATATGATTACTTGGTTCTTTTGACATTAAGATGGCTCATACAGGTAGATCCATTCCATCCNACTTGGTCTAGAGTGGCTTCACTGCCTAAACAACAGAATGCTAATGACTTGATGGCTCAAAGTGTTGAAGCAATTAACTGTTTGAATTGTCCTCTGTATCATGTTAAGAAGTCTTTGTTGCCTTCTTTCCCCTTTTATATTGGGGTATAAAAGTGTAGGGAAAATTAAACGTGGGCGATTTCAGTATTCACTGGAATGCCCTCCCAGTACTATTTTATGGTTTCTGTTTTATTATTTTATTCATGTTTTTTGTACTCTTTACTTATATTTCTAATCTCCATGCCCCTACCCTGGCAAGTGGTATTTTTCTTGAGGCTGGTCCCTGACATAGATGTTTACATGGGTCCAGAGTATTATTGGTGGATGGGAGTGTCCATATTAATGAAGAATGGTGATGTGTGTTGAAGACCTGGTTGGCTGGCTGGCGGGGATATGGTTTCGGTTTTCTGTTTGCTAGGTGATGCCAGGAGATGTGAATAGGAACGCACATGCAGTGGCTATTAATCTGAAGGTTTGCCTTTATTCTTCCAGTAAACACCCCTGGTTGAGGGATCATTGCTTTTACCATTGTTTTCAGCCCGCCTGTGGGGCAGAGCTAGGTTGCAAGTCCATTGTGAGAATTGCCAGGTGATTTATTATTCATTGTGGAAGTAAAGATGATACAGGATGGGGCTGACTCAGCTCCAGCCTCCCCATGCCTTCTGCCCTGTCTTTCAGAGTGGGAGGAGTCAGAAGATAATAAGTTGGAGGAACTGCTTTTTTTTTTAAGTTGGTGAAACTAAAATCTATTAAGGAAGGGAAGGAAATGAGTGTTATAAAAGTCAGGGTTATGGTCACAAGAGTGTCCGTAATAGTGATCCCTCACCTTGAAATGGTGCCTCCTACCAGGCTCTGTTCTGTGTGCCTTATGTGTATTAGCTCATGTAATTCTTATAATAACTCTGCCAGGCAGGCACGAGTTTTAATTTAATTTTGTAGATGAAGGAAATGAGGGCCGTGTAGTTAGTGCCTATGGCCTTGAACGTAGCAAATGACAAGGCAGCAATGTCTGGTTCAGGCTGGGTAATTTTAGCCAGTGTCCGTGATGAGACAGATTGTGACTGAGGAGTGCAGAGTGTGCTGGCCACTTCCTTGGAAAACAAAACAACACACAAGGATCTTACTGTGATCTCACATGGTGGGAATTGAAAGACAGCTCCAGGGAGCCTCATTATCCCGTCTAGGCATTGATCCTGTGAGATCCTACACTCTGGGCTTATTTGCTTCTCCCCGCCCTGCCTCCTGATATCACCATGTTGGTGATTAGATTTTAGCATGTACATTTTCTGGAGGCCACAAACATTCAGACCATGCCAGTGACTGAAAAAAAAAAATCATAATTCAGTATGTGTGTGTGTGGTTATATCTGTACCATGAATTCATGTTTTTTTTTTTTATTGTGATTGAGTGTATAAGATCCTAGATTCCTTCACCATTCTTGGTGTTTGGTGAATGATGAACTCCACCTCTGGGAACCATTTACCTGCTTCTAGAGCATCGACTCATGTATTTTCAGTGCAGACTGGACCCTACTTCTGTGGAGTACTCACATTTATTTACCTCTTTCTTTAGACAAACACACACACACACAGAGAGAGAGAGAGAGAGAGAGAGAGAGAGAGAGACACTCATTAAGGATTGGATTTGTCTTGGCCCAAAGTGTTAGGAGTTGACTCTAACTCAGAAGTAGAACATAGGGTATATTTTTTTGGGTGTGCATGATTAGAAAGCCCACCCAAAATTATGTTTAAAATCAAAGTTTCCAGACATGCCTGGGGTCTACTCTTCACGTGACCAAAGTGCAAGCGGGAGGACGCTTCAGGGTAAGTTAAGCCAGGCTAGGGCTGGTGATACGTTCAGAGAGTCTCAGTGGAATGTGTGGTCTGTGTTGTCTTCGAGTAAGCCTGACCGCAGGTCAGTGTTGGCACAGACTCCGAAAGGGCTGCAGCTCGGAAACTCTAGTGGCCATGACGAGCGCCTGCCCTCACACTTAGCATTCCTAGTTCAAACTCAGAAGCTGCCAGTGTTAGAAACTGAGCCATTCTAAAACTTCCCGAAGATTAGCCCTTCCCTTTGAGACTTAAAATATGGAAAAGCAAAGTCAGAGAGACAAATGCTTGCAGGACGGACTAGGGCTTAGTCATCTCAAACAGCGAATTTTTCTAAGAAGTGTTGACATGTCAGGTAAACATGGTGACTGCTAACGTTATTTCCTTTCTGTATCCATTGTACTTTCATGTCCTTTCTTCTTTAAAGGTTTGGTTATGTGTATGTGTGTTTGCTTGGGTACGTGTTGGGGTGTGCGTGTGTTCTTCTGGACCTGAGGTTAATTACAGGAAGTTGTGAGCTGCCTAGCATGGGTGCTGGGAACCAACCTCGGGACCTCTGCCTGAGGAGTACAAGCTCTGAACCACCGAGCATCTCGCCAGCCTCTCACATTCTCTCTCTCAATGGAAACAGTTCTGAGGGTGTTAGTTTGCTGAGGTTACCCACCATATTCCCACATAGCCACTGGGAGAACCCGCAGGCTCCATATTTCCCTTGACCCTGGTGTTTTGGATAATCTTTGCCTGACTCCTCCTTTTCCACCTAGTAAATTCAGATACTCTCTGGGCATCTGGGATTGGAGGATCTGGGAAGCCAAAGCATGATGCTAGTTTGTTGTTATATGCTTTCTGCTAGAACTTCACTGAGGGCATTAGCACCTGGGGATACATTGGGATGATGGGTTATTTCTAGCTTTTCTTGAATTAAAATATTATATTTTGTCTTATGGCTTTGGAAATTGAGCCTAGGCCCTTGAATGTTCTGGGCAAGTGCTCAGTCTTTGAGCTACATACCCATCCCTTACATTTCTTTTTTAAACTTTTGTGTAGCATAAAGTTTACACATACATAAATACATGCTTGTGTACACATGTATGTTTGTGTGTTTAGGTTACTATTGCTGTAATGAAACACCACAAGGGAATAAAGGAATTCTTTAGCTTATGTATCCTGAATCACACTCAGAGAAGCCAAGGCCGGAATTCAAACTGGGCAGGAACCTAGAGGCAGGAGCTGATGCAGAGGCCATAGTGGGGTGTTGCTTACAGGATTGTTCTTCATGGCTTGCTCAGCCTGCTTTCTTATAGAATTTAGCATAACCAACCCAAGTGTGGCCACAGCCACAGTGGAATGGATCCTCCAGTAACAATTACTTATTATGAAAATGCTCTGTTGGCTTACCTTCAGCCAGATTTTAGGAAAGTGTTTTCTCAATTGAGGTTTCTTCCTCTCAGATGATACTAACTTGTGCCAAGCTGACATAAAAACTAGCTCAGTATATGCTAACATATATAGGGTTTTTGTTGTTTGTTTTTGTAATCATTGGACAAAGAGAGCACGCACATTTTAATTAAGGACGAGAGTAGAACCATTGCGGTGACGTGTACCTGGGAGGCTGTAATGGGAGGACTGCATGTTCAAGGTCAATCTAAGATACAGACTGAAACACTGTCTCAAGCAACCAAGCAATCAATCAAACCAGAGCACCCTGTGAATTCGTTTCTGAACTGGGTCTGCCGCACTTGCCTGCTATGCCTGAGGCCCTGGGTAAATTTCTAATTTACATTAGTGATTCTGTCACCTTTGGGAATTGGGTTATTGATGGTAAATATAGATCGTTCCTATTAATTGTCAGGTAAGATGCACTGTCAGAGATGCGCTATTGCAAATGACC
>LOJH01033111.1:1948-16368 GCA_001685095.1 Ellobius talpinus | reverse complement strand
AGCCTCCCAAGTGCTGTTATGGCAGGTGTGTTCCACCTTACCCGAAATTTTCTTTTCTTTCCTTTTCTTTTTATTTGAGAAGGCAAACACAATTTGTTGTTCCATTTCTAACTTTCTGAGTGGCCAGCAGTTGTTACATTGTATACATTAGGAGACTTAATATAAAAATATAAGGACTTTATTTAGAATTGTTTATTTTTTATTAGTAAATCTAATGATTCATGTGTTAGTTTTTGGCCTCCTAAAAATTCATAGTTTCCTAAGAACTGGGTGAAAATACCATTCAATTTCAGTATCATTTCACAATAATATTAATAAAGGATTCATTATTATTATAAGATTATGAAGATTATAAAGTAAGCTGAGTGTTACTCCTGTCTTGACTGTGAAATATATATAAACATAAAATGCATGCATGCTTAATATATGAATTGAAATATCTATGTCACAAAGTAGAAAGTTTTTTATTCTTAGAAATCAATTTGCACAGAAAGAAGACATTATTTTCTTGTCTATGCCATTAGGTGAGGCTCACTGGGAGTTACCTTTTGAATAGGGTTAAGAGGGTTGAAGGGGAGGGGAAAGGCAGGGAGGGGAGCAGAGAAAAATGTAGAGCTCAACAAAAATCAATAAAAAAGAAACAAGTAGAAATTGGATGTGGATAAAATGCATAAAATTAAGATGAAGGGCCCTGAAAAGCATATGAGGATCAGAGGAGGGCATGTGAGGGGTTCTGTAGTCAAGGTCAGTAGCAAAACATTTTTTAAAAAATCTGCTAATGGAGTGGGGGTCTATCACACCTTTAATCCCTGTACTGGGGAGGAAGAGGCAGGCAGATCTCAGTTCAAGGGCAGCCTGATCTACAGAGTGAGCCCCAGGACAGCCAGGGCAACACAGAGAAATGCTGTTTCAAAAAACCAAAAAGAGAGATGGGGGACTGCGAATGGGGAAGAAACCTGCTCACGATAGCATAGCTGATAATGGAGCAATATTTGAAGTCAGTAAGAGCATCTTATTTTATGAGGCATGAATGCACAAATATCTATCCAATCTCATAGTTAGGTAGTTGAAATTTAAAATTAGAATCTATAGAGGAATATTTCTCATAAAATAAAGAGTAAAATATTAAAAAAGTAAAATTAAGACAAATTTCTAATTTTTCACTGAGGAAAAATGACCTTAGAAAAATAATATTTTCACTATTTATAAGTTGTAAGTGAAGGACAGAGTTTATTACTGAAAAAGTCAGAATGTGAATAATATGACCTTTTTCTAGGTCTTACTTATTTGCACTTAATGTTATTCATATTTCATATCTCTTTCACAAACATTCATTGAGTTTGATAATTCCTTGTTCATGACTTCCCAAAAAGAAGCATCCATCTCAGAGTTCAATTATCCAAGTAAAATGAATTTCTTAGTACAGCCTTAATAATCCTGAATCCGCCAGGTAGATAATCTGTCATCTACACTGAGATCAAACCTTTCATTTCCATACAGTAGCGTGAAATGGTGTCTCAAAATGCAAAGATCCAAGTCATTTCTCAAGCGCAGGTAATCAAGATTTTCCTAGCCTAACACATTCCCTTTCGCTATTTTTAAAGAACAGGGCAGCACGGAAGGTGTGCCAACTGTAGTCCCAGGAGCAGAGGCACTTATCTGAGGCAAGGTCGTTTCTCTCTGTTCTTCTTGCTGGTCTTTACTGAGGGTAGGCATTTCCAACAGGCATGGATTATTGTGCCTGTCTCTATGGCATATATCTATTGCCTCCAGTGCCTCACATTTTCTGTGTTGCGTTCTCCATTTAAACCAAAGCTTTTCTGATTGAAAAACCAGATCAGCTGTTTCTGAATCCCTGAAGCTATTATAAGAAGCTCTCAGTCGCCGTCTTGGACACACTTTAGGCTGCTGTGGGAAACTCTTCAGCTTATCCTGCTACTCACAGCTCAACCCTTGGAACTTTGTCTCTTCCACGTTTGATGCTAGGATGACAATAGAATGTTCTACCGGCTCGCACTGGGAAAAGTAGCAGGCTATTTTCTCTTTGGCATCACTGACTTAGAATTCTAGTATCTGGGTTCATAATACCTGCTACTTCATCCCCACAAGTTCCATTAAATCTTTTTCTGTCATAAAATATATTCCTTTTGATTCAAGTTTTCTCCATTAGATATACATCTTTGGGATCGTTTTCACAATAGTTAATTATCGTGTCTTGTTCTTCAATCTAATTTTGTTTCATGCATTCATGACTTTAAAAATACACATTTAAAAAAATTTATAGAAGTTTATTGTAAAATAATTTGTAATATCATCTGAATTGTAAAACTTTGAGAAAGCTCCCGTCTGCATTTTGTTTGTGTATTTATTTGTGCCTTTTGTGCTTTTTTGCAGTGCAAATTTGTTGTGCATGATATTTTTTAACAGGGAACATATTTCTAAGTGTGTGTTGCATTATCTATTTTTTCTGTTAAAATGTTACATGCTTCAGAGTTTAACTTTGTCAATGACCTACCACAAAAATGTACATAAAGTTGTTGAAATGGCTGAAATGTGATTGTTATGGCTGTATATTAACCAAAACTTGGTAATGAAACAAGATTTGGGCAATATAATTCTGAACAACTTCTGTTTCCCGTATTTGCCACTCTTTATAAATAAAGAAAATGTTTCTTGATTCTGTATTAACTCTTTCTCCTATGCAATTTATTAAAAGTTGGCCGGCTTTTACTGCACTGTCTTAAACGATAACGCTACCTTTATAACTTGGAAGAGAAGCTAAAATAGTTTCAATTAATACAATGTTTGAAAGTGAAATTAATAATTGCATGTTAGTTGAAGCAGTAATGTACTTGTACATTGTTGTTTTATGATAATTTTCCGATTTTAATCTAGAACTCTTTCAGAATGAGCCATCCACTCCCACTCACAATGCCTCTAACATGGTCTCTGTTGCAGGTTACTTAGTTATAGAAAATCCATCAAGTAAGTCTGTGAACTCTTTCCCCTTACTTCTGAATATCAGCTTTAGATTCACTGACTTGGTGACTCTTAATGTGTGGCTCTCTTTCTGAATGCTTGTTGGAAAAATCTTTAAGCTGGATATAAATCATAAAAGCATGACTAATTGCATGGTAACTGGAGAAATGCTTTCTCTCTCTCTGGGGTGAAACCTGCATGTCTGTATTTTAACTTGGGAAGTAATATGGGGGATATTTAAACCTCTTTGGGCTTAAAAGCCATATCATTATGAGAATGAGGTCACTGCAATATTTTATATCTTCTAAAACCTTGTAATGTTTAAAATTCTTCTGTATGACAAAGAGCTATTATGTGCATTTAAGAATCAATGATAACTTTATGCCCTTCCGTTTATGTGAAAACTTTTGTTCATTAAAATGCTAACTCTTTCCTTTGAAGTCGCTAAGAAATTGAAAGAATTTTGTGTGATGAACGCAAAGAAAGTGAGTTTAAAGAGGAAGAGCTCCTTTCGTAAATAGGACAGGGTGACTTTAAAGGACTGTGTGACGGGTTTTACAGTGTCCTTGTTGCTTAGATGTTAGCAGTGCAAGCAGTGCCCAAGCTTTCCCTTAAGCTAAAAAGCACAAGCTAACATGGTTCCGTTCAATACCTTTCTTTCCTTGGAGGCCGATAAGCAAGAAATCCTTCCTGCAACACGTCGAAGAGCTCTGCACAAACAACAACCTAAAGTTTCAGGAGGAATTTTCGGTATGTTGCCAGCAGTTGTCACAACATTGCAAGACCTCCGATAGTTTCCTGTGTCACATTTCATGTCCATTTTAAGCATGCAAGGCCATGAAGGACTCTGGCCTTGATAATCAATACCCAATTACCAGGTTGATTGTTTAGATAGTAAGGTTACCCTGGGTGGCCTTTGGTGCAACCTCCTCAGAGTATTCACCTACTGCTTTAGGAGAAGGTGATCTTCTTCGCGCCTCCCTGAAATGGCAGGCTGGCCCAGGCTCCCTGCTCTTTCATCCTGATGGAGCTGGAAATGTAGAGGGATGGATTCCTTAGTTTACATTTGTGTGTGAGCTTTAGATTGTACTGTAAATGTAGGTCAACCCTGAAATACTTGTGTTAGATTTAGGCACTCAATGATTACATGATAAGGACATTGAATAATGAGTAACTTAAAGTGCACTTGTGGTGTAAAATGATCAGGGAACAGAGCTGGACATTTAGACACTGCAGATACTATGACTGCCAGAACTACCACAATACAGATAAGTAATACCTACGTCCAATATGGTCTGTTTCTAAATTGTCATTAATTAGATGCTCTCTCTTACATGGAGAGTTGGAAAACTAAGACCTCATTGCTTAAGTTATTCTAAAGTTGAGAATAATTTTACTTTTTAAACAATTTTATCATGTTTCTTTGATATAGTACTTTTATTAATTAGCCAAGTATCATGTATCAATAAAATTAAAATTGTTTAGAAACATAAAGGTTAGAGCTGTAAACAATCTATTTTAAGAGTCATAAGTACCTTATCTAGGTGACCTGATTATTTTACATTGTGAAAGCAAAGTAGATTTTCTATTGTGCCCAAAAAGTCTACTTCTACCTTTTTATTCATGAATTTCTTAGTGTGTGAACTTCTGAAACAAAGAAGCAGACAATTGGCTTAAATAATTCAGGATTATAAAATTTCAGTTTCTCAGGGAGGAATAACAAGAATGTGAGAAGATGAATGGAGCCCCCTGCCGCTTGTTGGTTATGCCTCTTAAGTAATACTGGCTTGGACTTAGCAAAGCCACAGGAGCCATGAAGTTCCCGTAGCATTTACACAGAAAGATATTTTAATTTTTCAAAAGCAAAAGTGTAATTTTACTAGACTAGGAGCAAGCATTAATTATTCATGACCAAGTAGATAAACAGTTTTATTAGTAAATACATTTTCATGTATTCAGAAAAATTCTAGCTTTTGTCGGGGGGAGGCCATGTTATTTTTTTGTAAAAACAAACAAACAAAAGACCTCAATCATTCTTATCCTAATACTTTATTAAGTCTTTTAAAAATCAAAGTTATTATATCATAATAAACATATATATTGGATGCACAAATTTTTCTAGTCTTTGACCTCATGTTTTATTTTCTTATCTTTTAGTTATTTATTAGGTTTTGTTCTATGGCACGCAATACACATTTACAGTTTAACCTTTAGAAGCTGAATGACTTCAAACAAATTGCCTAATCTCTCTGCTCCCCAATGTCTTCATCCATAAAAGGGTAATATCTAACTCATTAAACTGAGAATACTAAAGTTACTATGTACAGAATGTGTAGAAAGTACTTGGCACAAATATCATGGATGATAATCTCTTAGATTTTTGGTTGTGAGCCTTTAACAGTTGAATCATCTCGCCAGCTGTAGGTTGATCATTTCTACCACACATAACTCAGATTAGAGTAAGATCTGTAGCGATGAGAGACATGTTTCGAACATGACAGATGTATCGTGATTGAAATGTGCATAAAGATGTGGGAATTAACGTTAAATGCTGGTTAGGAAAGATGAATACACATGGTGATGTCTCAAACAAACAGTAGCATGAGCTGAATCCCAATGAGAAGATAAAGGAGGGAACTACTCTAGAAAGAGAGAATATACGCAAAAACAGGAGGAGGGCCAAGTAATCTGTTAATCTTGTTCCCAGGGAGAGGACATCAAACAGCAGCAGAAAAACCTACCTAGGGAAGACCACTGAGGCTCACAAACTACCATCCTGGTGACTGAGTGTGGGTTATCAAAGCCACAGTCACTTAAGACTATAAATGGAAACTTGTATGTGGATTGATTCCAAACTGTATCATTTTCAAGTCAATTTCCAGCGTCTTTCCTTCTCCTTCCCCTTTCAATTCTTCTAAAACATTGACACAGGGAAGTTATTTTGGGTCTTCTAATTTTGTTCATTTCTTTAATAAGCCTTGTTGCTTATACCCTAAATTGCCCATGATATATATACCTCTACGAAAAGAACTCTTCACTATCTGTTTTATTTTTAGTAGAAGGGAGAAAGGAGAAGTGTTGAATTAAAAGAAATAATTTATAATTATGGAAAACAGGGTCTATTATCTTTACAGAAGATGCAATAATTTCATGAATGGCAATCATTGGCCCAACCAAACAATCAATACATTTTCTTCCACCAGCTTCCTTAAAGATGCATTAGAAAGAGCAAGACAGACAGATGCAGCATTTTTCTTTCAAATGTCAACAGCGGATCTTCCCAACTCTTCAGCTGTGTCAGATCATTCTAAATCACACCTTTGCATTCCACTATCAATTTAACAAGGCCCACGGAGTGCAGTATTGACCTTTGACTTCTTCTCAAAATGACCAGGGTTGTGCCAATTAATAGGCATGAAATCACACTGTCTGGGGAGAAAAAACAAAAAATAAATCACTCAACTCCCTTCTTCCCTCTAAAGAGGCATTAACATATTAAATAACAGTTGTGTGCGCCTGATGAAGCCATGGGTAGCATGTGGCACCTTAGTGCTCTCCAGAGGTCAATGAAAATTATCTCAAGGGAAAGCCATAATCTGGCCGATCAAAATCATTCAGAATAGTAATGGGGACATTTAGGAAAAATCATTGCTATTCATTTGACCTTGTTCCCATATCTATGGTAGGAATTTTTAATTAAAAATAATAAAAAAGTGTGGCCTGGGAGAATAGCTCTGCAATAGATAAATTGCACATAAATAAGTAAAAAGCAAAAACATTTATGACTGGGATGATAGTTCAGTAGGCCAACCCTGAAAGCATGAAGGCATAAATCAGATACCTAGAACTTATATAAAAGCTGCCTATGGTGGCAGACATTTGTAAACCCAGCATTGGGGACATGGGCACAGATAGACAACTGAGGCTAGTTGACCTGAAAGTATAACCTACTTGCTAAGCCAATAAAAGATGCTTTGTTTTGTTTTGTTTTTTTAAAAAAGAAATAAAATAAAATTGGCCAGTGGCACTGAGGAATAATACTCAAGGTTGTCCCTTATCCTCCAACATGTAAATGCACATACACGTGTGAATGAATATACACACACACTAAACAAATGAAGTGTTTAGAATAAAGAATTGTGCTTTACTAAGCAGAATTTCATATTTACCAAATTTAAACTTCGCAACGACTTTTTTTCCCCACAGGAATTACCAAAATTTCTTCAAGATCTTTCTTCAACGGATGCTGACCTCCCTTGGAATAGAGCAAAAAATCGCTTTCCAAACATAAAACCTTGTATGTTCCATTTCCATCTGTGTTCTAACTGTGAAGTGTTTTTAAATGCCCACCATCTCAACTTTTTGCATTTGTTGAAGGTTTCCTTCCACATTAATTGAATTGCAATAATACACTTCATTAATGGTGGCTTTCAAGTTGTATCACATTTGCTTTGTTCCTAATTACTGAAGTTAATTTAGATGGTTTTCAGTTTGCTCACACAAGGTTCATTTATGCAGGTGAAAGAAACTGTACATTGACCTGCTTCTCAGCTTTGTAATTTAACTCTTTTAACATCTTCCTACTGAGCATGTCTCAAAGGGAAGGGAAATTCACACTTAGCTTTGTGTATTAGATTTCCTTAAGAGTATGGTAGTCTTATGGAACATTAAAATGCCTTGCAAAATAGTAGTTGATGATCAGAGTCCATGTTCCCACCACCACCACCACCACTGGAATTGTTTCTGCAAAGAGGCAGAAGTGTACCTTGCTGTAGGGCAACTCCATTTTTCGATTCAAGGGATATAAAGTGTTATTGTTTTAAGAATTATTGATGATTTGATATCTCTATGTTGCTAATATGTCTATTATTATAGTCTTTGAATACATGTCCCTGATTAATAGAATTTTGAGCCAAGGCATTTTCTATTAAGAAACTGAGACTTTTGATGCCCTGAAACTTTGTTCCACTGTATACCAGGAAGCAGGACAGGCGACACAGCCCTGTAATCTCAAGTAAATGGGAGCCTTGAGCACGGAGACTGAAAGTTCAAGAACAGCTCTCTCTACCTAAGGAATTCAAGATCCACCTGAGCAATACAATGAGACCCTGCCTAGATCTTTAACAGGGTTTTGCAAAGAACTGGGAATATAGTTCATTGATAGAAGGCTTCCCAATGGGCACAAGCTTAGTGCTGCGATAAACAAGTAAACAAATAAATAAACATTTTGAGGAAATCCCCACGGGCCCTTTTAGTTAGGGTTGTGTTAATTTAGAGCAGATCATAATCCCATAAAGAATTTAAATAGGAAGAAGCAGAACACAGACTGGTTCTAGAGCATAAATTATTCATGAAGGCAGCCGAATTCAGAGGATTGTGATATCAGAGGTTATAATCCATACAACCTGCAGAGTCTAGGAAGCAGAACAGAGTAAAAAAGAAACAGCATTATCCCCTGGAGAGTCCTTCTGCGACAAAATGACATTAGAAGAAAATGACTTCAGTGGTAAGGTGACCAATCTGTGATGTGTGAGGAAGATAACTGACAATCTCTACCTGTCTCAAGTCAGAACTTTTTCGATGTGCTTTCTATTCTAACTTTAAGAAAATTAACTTGAATTGGATACAACTTAAGTTTAAGTTGGAATGCCCATGTTGTGGGATGTATTTGCACTAAGATTCTTCTATACTGCTTGCAACATGCTTATTTAAGTGGCATTCTGTGTAAATAAGTATTATACTCTTCTCTTACCGAAAGGCAACTACCATGAATTCATTAGTATTTAGTTCTAGTTACATTATAAAGTTTGGAGTAATTTATAATATACCAACACATATAAAGTAGCTCAAATAAGTCTAACTAATTCTAAGATGATTAAAGTATGAAAAATTTGAGTACTTTGGTGGTATGTTGAGTACTTTGGTGGTATGGTGCATCACTTCCTTCTTTTGTAATGGAGATCTTGGTTAATAATAGTCCTTGTTTTGACTGAAAGAAAGTTCACATCATCAGCTTATTACTTTTATGCTGAGAAGGGAACAAGCGTGGTTAATGGGAGTCAATGATCGGACTCGAAACTACCAAAAGGAACAAGGAGAATAAATGTCTTAAACCTCCATACTGAAGTTAAGAAAAAAAAATGAGACTCTCTGAGACCCAGTTCTGTTTTGTTGCTGTCTGTCTTTGACTTCCAACACACTATTTGTCTGTCCGTTCCTCATAAAGCTCATAGGAGGATTTGGTAAAATAGTTACGTAAATCACTTTGCCGGTACAGGGACACAGAAACCATTCAGCAAACATTATCCCTCATGGTTAGTAACCAACAGATCATTTCCTTTTAAATGCTGATAACTTTCTGAATGGATAAGACTGTGATCCATGCCAGAGTACTGAATTTTGAAGGTGGCAAGGCCCCATCCTCAGGTAGGACTAGAAAGAAGTCCATCTATTATGTCATGGCTGTGTCTGTAGGAAAGACAACATTTTTTCATACACAAACCCACACAGAAACAGACATAAACACTAGGAGACCAAACAAGATTTTGTGACTGTGTGTTGCCATTATGCTTGAACAGGACCCATAAAACTGGGAAACTGAGTTTTTCATCATAGTGAATGAATGAATTTCAATAGACTGAAGTTTTGCTTAAGCCAGCTTTGAGTAGTGCTGTATTTCTCCTGAGTAATGTCAGAAAGATTTCAAATATCACAGAGGCTTTTGAAAGATATTAGCTTACAGGGCTTTAGGATACTAGAATTAGCAGCAAATACTTGCAGAAGTGATTTCCAAATCTGGGTCTGACAGGACACGATGACCTTAATATCCCAGCACCATGAGAAAAAGTTTAGTGTGTTGTTGACTTGGCTTGTTATAAACAGGCATACTGAGTGAATAACAATTTGACGGCTTCCCCTCCTGAACTAAAAGACTAGCTACAATGTCATTAGGCAGATCTTAAAAGTCTCAATAGCGGACACATAAAGAATTTGTAGAAATTTATTTAAATACTAGGAATCTCTAAGTTTCCATGCATTGATCATAATTTCCCACAAAATAATCAAAACATCTTAAATAATTAATATTGATATATTAATTGAAGATTAATAACTTGGAGAACCTGAGAACAGTACTGAATACTTCCTGTAAACTTTTACATTTTTTCAAAAGAGTTATGCAAAATAAATATTATAACTGCATGGTACTATTGAGAAGAGTACGAAGAAGAGAAGCTAAGTTGTTCACTCAGAATTGTGTAAGAATTCACAGTCAGGTCTCTTCTTATGTATCTTCTCTAAAGACAGTGAGCCTTTCTTTTCTTTTCCCTGTGCTGACAACCCAGATCTCTGCAAAGGCTAACCATGTCCTGGAACCACTTAGGTGCACAAACCAGTCAAACCTCTGAAATATCCAGTCAAATATCTTTTGTGATTCCTGTGTTTAAAGTTATCAGAAGACATTACAGTTATAAAATAAACTTGGTAGAAATTCCCAAGAACTTTTTTGGCACTACTTCTTGAAAAAAAAATTACTGGGCACAGAATATCTACTTGATGATGGTGTTTTTAAGAATAGTCTCAAGAAGAATAACTAGAAATTTTATATTAAAGAAAGAATAGGTAATGGAAAAGAACAGATGGCTTAAAACTAGACCTAAATATATGGATAATCTAGTATATGATAAAAGTAATATTTTAAATCAAGGAAAAAAGAGTGGAATATTTTTAAATGGAACTATTATGTTTCAGGTAACAATAAATAGTAAAAGATAAACCTACATTTCACTCCTTTAAAAAAATCAAGTTTCAGAAGAGTCTATGGATGAACTTGTGAAAAATACGAATATTCATATAATGAACACCCTAAGAAATGTTCAACTAAACCTCAGAGTGTGTACTGTGTGTCCTGATAAAATTATGAGAATATTAGACAGTATCTTCAAAACATGAAAGGTGGGCCTGTGATTTGGGGATTCTTACTTCTGGCAGTATGCTGTACAAATGCAGTTTTACAGTTATGTGATTAGCTCTCTTATGTTTTCCAGCATTTTGAATAGTAAGTGGTATCAATTCAATCCATAATTAAGCAGGGTATGCTATGTTAAAAATGCTGTATTTCTTCTTAAGAACACAAGCTAGATAGACTTCAGATTGTGAAGAAACATTAAGTAAATAAAAACAATTTTCAGAATAGAGTGTATTGCACAACATTTGTAGCTCGTTTTTTAATGATAAGTGTAATAATTCTAGAATTATGTGCAAGATCTTATTAATTAATATTTTGCACAGTCGAAATATGGGACATGAGGGAATGTTTTTAAGTGTTATACTCATATATAAATTGGGATTATTAGATCATGAACTTTTATATTATGTTCGTAGTACAGAGGTCTTAGCAATTTGAAAATTCTGTTATGATTTCTTATTTTTCTCAGATAATAATAACAGAGTGAAGCTAATAGCTGATGTCAGCATTCCAGGATCAGATTACATCAATGCCAGCTATGTTTCTGTAAGTTTCTATTTTCATAGATACAGCGTGAATACTATAATTTTCAAATACTTAAAGCAACAAGTTCACTAAAACACTATGGAATACAAAATGCCACTTCTTATAATAACAACTTGATGCACACATATTTCAGAGAAGGGACTATGTCGACCTTTAATTCATTATTTATTTTATGGGTTTGTGCAGACAGAACATTTCTTCTCACTATCCCTGACCTTTGCACCATTTCACAGGCTTTGTTAATATATTCTCTGAACACAAGGTCAACTAATCTCTCTGTCAATGGAGTATCAGTCAAAATGACAGTCATGTTAACACAATGTAAAAACTTGTTACATGCATTTCCCTTTGAGATATGGAGTCCATCAAAGGGATGATGTTGATGTAAAATGTATACTCCATCTATCCACTCAGCCCACATCAATGAGTCAACATGGAGATAATTGTGATGTACTCAGTGTAGTCTCTGGCATATCAGAAACAATCTTACTGAGTCAAACGGAAAACTGAACGAAGCCAATTTGTTCTCTATTCCTCTTTTTCTCTTTGTTTCTTTGTTCTGCCAATATTCTTCACCATCCCTATACTTAGAAACCTCTATTCATCCAGGACTACAGCTTGGCTGACACATTCTTACAACTTTATAGTGGGAAGAGCTCCTTTGGTCAATTAATGTGACAATCATCTTGAAATGTTTTCTAAATATCCTTGAGAATTAATTGTTACTGTTTCCAGGCATCAATTCATTAATTTTCTCCTAACATAGATGGCTTTATCTCTAAACAACTCTATTATGCATTTTTTCCTACTGGCTTCAGCTGGAGCGGGGAGATTAATCAGTGTCATTTTACGACACTCAAAGATTTCTGCTGCTGTGCACATTCTCCGGTTTTACATTATTTTCTTATTAGGTATTTTCCCACTCACTGACTTGCCACTTCCTTCAATTTATTTCAGTTGATTTGAGGTCCTTCTATTATTCCGCATCCTTTTTCTTACATCAAACATATCTGGATTGTGTTCATTGTTTCCATGCTTCTGTGATGTGCTGTATGTGTAGACTTCATTATTATTCCTTACTAGTCAATATTATTCTGAAATTACAATCCTTTATTTGGTCTTATTGTCATTTCAGTGGCATAAATAATGGAGAAGTGAAAACTCCTTCACATATCATATTAGGGATGGTCTAAAGAAGATATGGATTTCATCCCATTTTGATACTATATCTGTAGGTCTCTATTGAATTGACCATATGAATTTACTATTGTATGATTTTATTCATCCACCAAATGATTGAGTCCTTGGGGGTATGCCATTCTTCTCTAAATATACAGGAGTTTTATACTTACTGATTTTAATCATAGGCTAGGTTCTAGAGCCTGTTGAAGTCCCACTTTATGCAATAATGCCTGGATATCTAGATTTTAAATATATACACTGTCCTATTATTCAAATTTCTTGGAATGTTATAAAATGTGACAAAGTTAAGACATTGTACTATTTTCAACTGGTCAATAAGTAGATTCAAATCAATACCTAATTTCTGCAATGTTTCAAATGTGGGACAAATGGTCAAACAGGTTACGGGCTCACATAGACTAAAGCAGAAAGTACAGGTCCTGCAGGGGTCTGCTCCTGGTCCTCTGCATATATCTTATGACTGTTAGTTTGGAAATCCTAGCAATAGGAGCAAGTGTGCCTCTGACTCTTTTGCCTACTCTGGTGACTCTTCCTACTATTAGGTTACATTGTTCAGTCTTGATATGAGGGCTTTTGCCTTGTCTTATTATATCTTTATTTTTTGTTTGTTTTTGTTTTATTGTTGTCTCTTAGAGGCAAGCTCTTTTTTGAGTGGATCTGTGAGAGAAGGGGAGGTTGAAGGAGGAAGCTGGAGGAGTGGAGGGAGGGGAAACTGTGGTTGGAATGTTTTGTATGAGTGAATAATCTATTTTCGATTTAAAAAAGGGAAAGCAGTTCATTCTAGTAAGCATGACAAGCAAACAGATGAGACAGCAAAGTAATGTTTATGAACCTCTAAGTGTTCTCTCTAAATGTTATAGTTGTCAGCAGGCAATAAGGCAATGTTACAAGTGATGAAGTAGTTTAAGCAGGGATTGGGCTGATGGCTCAGTATTTAAGAGCACCTGTGGTGCTTGTAGAAGACTCAGGTTCTATTCCTGCACCCACAGAGGTGGCTCATAATGATCTGACACTCTCCTTTGGCTCAGAGGGCACCAGTTGTGCACATGTGCACATATAAGCATTCAGACAAAACACTTACACACATAAGCACATACTTTAAAAAAGATACTTCAAGCAATAAACTAGGAAGCCTGAAGACATATATTCTGTTACAATCAAGTGATGTTAAAATGTATGAAATCTTTTTTAAAAAAATTTCCTGTGACTTACATGGTAAACAGGAATAGGAGAAGGAACTCCATGTGGAAGCAGGTTTACACAGCACTGTGAGCAGTGTACTGCATTGCTAACACTCGTCAGGAAAGCATCCCTTACTGTAGATACCAAAAACAAGGGGGGAAACATATAGTGACGATACCATAGTGTTCCTCACTCCTCTATCTCTAACAGGCATATGCTTGACCTCAGAAAACACATGTGACCCTTTAGTTCCCCCCAATTTACCAGTTTTGTTATGTGATACTTTCTTTTTGTTTGTTTTTTGTTTTCCTGGGAGACAGGGTTTCTCTGTGTAGCCTTGGCTGTCTTGGAACTCACTCTGTAGACCAGGTTGGTCCTGAACTCAGAAATTCTACTGCCTCTGCCTTGGTGTTGCCTGAGTGTTGGAATTAAAGATATGCAACATTATCACCCAGCTGACATTTTCAATGGAAACTTCATGAAGTACCCCTGGTGTAGGAGGTCCTTCTGTCTGTGTATTGCTTTCATTGGTTAATGAATAAAG
>LOJH01033110.1:2488-16368 GCA_001685095.1 Ellobius talpinus | reverse complement strand
CATCGGGTCCCACCGACCACTGCAATCAGACGGCCGGTGGGTTCCCGGAGCTGCTCGTCAAGGGAGAGGACTAGACACCCCGAACCTCGGGATTCGGGGCCCTCAGAGGGTACTAAAGGGGTACTGCGTCCGGGACAGGAGCTTTGAAGATTGCCAGCTGCCCTTCCAGAGATCCACCTCGTGCATCACTAAGCGTAGGGAGCCCGGGACGCCTGGAGAGTGTGACTACCGGGCCGGGGCCCTGGTGTCACCGCGTCCCTGGGTCTGACTTGGCTTAGGGCCGTAGCTGGGTCTTGGTGCTTAGACAGCTCGAGGCTCCTGGGACTCCCAGGATTGGGTGCTAGAGCGTTGCTTTACTGGGATGTGTGCCCCCTCCTCATGTGGAGGAGGGGTGCACCGTGACCTTTCTATAAAACCACTTAGGGTGGGAACTAGGGGGCAGGGACAGGTACCCAGAGGCTCAATTCAAAGCCAGCCTCTCCCCTCTGCCTGCCTCTCCTTAACTGCTTAAGGTAAGAAAGTTTGTTTTCAGCTCTGTGATTCATAAATAATTAGTAGCCAGTTTTGTTGACGAGGCAAGATGGAAACCTTAAGTATACACGCGCATTTCCACGAATTCTAAAATTTCCTAAGGTTAAATCCGGGAGTCTTTAGCTCATAAAGTTCTAAACTGCAGTGTTCAACAGGTGTTGCAAGGGTCCTAGAGGGGGCCAGCTTATTGTTTCTTCTCTGCCCATTGCCTTGGGATCCGCCCCGAGTTCGTGGTTAGCTTGTTTCTTTACAGGTGAATATTGAGTAGTTATTAACTGAGTCGGCGGAGACAGCTAGTCTGTCTCAATCACTAGAACTCTATTATCCTTAATAGGGTTTTCTTTAATAGGAGGGATTTCCCATTTGGACTTTCCAGGTAGTTAGTCCTGAAGCAATCCCTGGCAGGACGGCTCTCTCAACACCTTTGTGTCTCCCGCGATGAAGTCCCCATCCAGCTAACTGGCCAACTAATTAAGGCTCACATGAAAAACAGAGCTAGCCCTGGAAGGCATCCTTCAGACTCAAGAGCAAATACTGGCTCTATCTTCCATCCTGCTACTAAAATTCCCCTGAAGAAAAACATTGCTAGAAATAACCTCCATTTTTTTAAAATAACCCCCAAATAAATATAGCCATGTTTTTAAAAGAGAGTTTGCGATCTGGGCCACTATTTTACAAAGCAAAATTTTTCGTTACAAACAAATGTGAACCAGTAGAAGTATTGGCATTTCCCAGCAGTCTACTTACAGATTTAGTTAAAAATAAAGTGTGGAGCATAAAAGCATTCAGTAATTATCCTCTGTCTCCGAGAGACATGGAGCGCGGCTTAGAAGATTTGTAAATGTGCTTTTTGCCATTTTCCCTCAGAATCCATACCTCTATTTATTTGTTGATGTGTCCCGCTGTGCAGATGTAGAAATGGTTTTATTCTCACTCCTCTCCAGAGTGACTTCCTGGGGAGTAGCACAGGCTATACTCTAGAGAAAGTACATTATTAATAAAATATTAAACATCATCCCCAAGACTTAAACGTGCCTAGAGAATGAAATGGGACATTCACAATCAGTGTGTTGAAAGGAAAAACCTCTAGTATGATAGATATTCAGATGGTAAGTTGAGAAATAACTTTTACACAGAAAATAATTGCAATTTTTTAAAGCTTACTTAGTTGTTTGTAACAATTTGGTCCCTGCTTTATATTTCTGGCTGTTTAATAATGGAAACATAAAAACAATGAAAACAGTTTTAAAAATCGCATGATGTGTCACCAATTTAAATCCATCTTTTTGTACTATCCTTCTTAGGTCTGGTAACCTACAAAAGCAGCTACTTCTCAAGGGCAAGAGTCAATGGTATTGAATTTCCTCAGGTTAAATTAATGCATGGGTCTCTCCTCCTTTATATTTTTTTGCCCCATAATTTTGCATATAAATAAACCTTCAGAAGCCAAAGTGCTAAATCTTTGTGAATTTTAAAAACAAGTATATATGTGTTGGCTGTGTGTGTGTATATATATATATATATATACAAGTATATACGTGAATGGCTGCCTGTGAACTTCCACTGTGATCAAAACACTGGCTATTTTATGCTGATACCCTTCACACTGCAACATCTTCCCCAGCACAGGTCAAATTGTGAGGGGTTGAAAATAGCCTAGTGACTCAGGATTCTTGGCTGCTTTATGCTAACAGTTTAATTGGCTTCATCATAGCAGGCATCTAATCGAGTTTCACATTTAAGTAGTGAAAATGGTACTTGAAGCCTTATTGGCTGACAGGGATGTTTGATTAGCATATTTCCTCATCCTTGGTTCTATTTGTAGCAAAGACAGGAGGTTGGGGACAGTGACATTCATATGTCATCTCTTCCTCTCATCTCTATGAGGCCATGTTAATGATAGATGCTCAATAAATAGGTGTGGGAAAGCTGAACTGTCGTCGGTAATCACTATCCAAAGGTTAGAAATTTCTGAGTGTTAATGGGGTACTTAACTATGAGTAATCCTGTGTTAAATCAGAGGGTGATTAATAGTACATAAGTACACCAGGAAACAATTATTAAACACAAGCATGTAAATGAGACATTTTTCATGCACTCTTTAGCTCAGGCCGTGCTGTTTCTCATTTGAATTTTTTTAGATGAGGGGCCATGTGCTATGTTAGGCCAGGAGTCATTTCTTGGGAAAATTTCCCCTAGAGGCCACTTGAATGACTGCAGGTCAGAATGTCTGGTTCCATTTGATGATTCACAACAGAAAAGATAATTTCTCTTTTCTTCTTCTGTGAAATACACAGTGTGTATAAAGAGGTGGAAGGAGTGGGGCCTCAGAATACAGTGAGTCACTGGGGGTGGGGTGGGGGTTTGTTAAACAAAGATTCTAGTTCAGGAGCTTCGGTGCATCTCACCAGCTCCTGGTGCGACACACGAGCAAGCTCTGGGATATTTACCTTCATTAACACATGCTAACTGGACATGTATTAAACAATGGACCAGATGATACATCACATGGAGATGGGTCATGCCTACATCCTAGGAGCTGAGAGACAGACGAGGGGGAGGGAAGTGCAATGGCTTCCCTCCATGCCTCTCTGTAGGGCGGTGGACCAGGAGGAGCCTTGCCTGGAGTTTTCTGGGAGGGTTCCCTCATCTCTGCCTTTGTACCTTGGTGTGGATGGAGGAGCATGTTGCGATCTGGCAAGAAATAAAACCCAGTTTGAAGTCAGAGGGACTTGGGCTAGGCTCCCGCACACCCAAGTGCCTAGGGGCAACTTTTTAACATTTATAAGCTTAAATATTCTCGTCAGAAAAAAATAGTGGAGTGATGATTGTCTTGCCAGGCCTCTGGGATTACCAGTAAGGAATGTACAGAGGCCTAGCAAATGGGATTGCTCTTATTGTCATTTCTACTCCTGTAAGTAGCTCCTCACCCATATTCCTGTCAGTTACCCGAATAAAACTCATTGGCTCATCAAGTTGGACTTTGGTGGTATCTGTATTCTGTTGTTATGAGCTCCCTATCTAGGGTGAGTAGATGTGTCTGTTACATCTCCCCAGGAAGTCTGCCACATAAGAGTGAGTAAAATAGTAAAAGATGGAGATCATTTTAAAAGTTTTTTATTTATAAAAAACACATCACGTAGATGTTGGAAAAGACTGAAAATAATGAAGTGAATGAGAATACATATTTTGGCCAGGATGTTTTCCCTTCCAGTCTCTTTCCCAGAGTTTAAAATATTTATAGTAAACTTAAAACTCACACGCAGAATTTTGTCCCTTTCACATTGCTGTCCCTTAATGTATGACAAAAGCAATGGAAGGAAGGAAGGGACCATTTTGGCTCAGAGCTTGGGGTACAGTTCGTCGTGGTAGGAAGAAGGTCAAAGCCGCAGGAGGATGAGACCGCTGGTCACCCTGTGTGCCCTTTCTTCAGCTCAGGACCCCAGTCCATGGAACGAGGTTGTGATGGAGGAGGGTCATCTGTCTATGTGTTACTTTCATTGGTTAATAAAGAAACTGCCTTGGCAAAGCAGGCCTGCGCCCCCTATCACTACAAGGTTGCCTATATTTTGGGTGAGTCTTCCCAAGAAACACCTTCATCGGTACACCCAGAGCTGTCTTTCCAAATTCAATCAACTTGATAATGACAACTAACTGTTGGACATACAGGAAAATCTTACAGGAAAAAAAGTCAAACAACCAGATATATTTCAATAAGAAGTAAAAGATCCCTTCACCTCCCCCATGGCCTGCTTAGCCACCATTTCCCATGTTTTGACTTGAAAGAAACCTGGCTTTTCAGAGGAGTCTGCTCTCCCTGACGTGGGCCAGGAGAATACTGATGAGCATGAGGGTCTGTAGCCTTTTCCAGTGATTGGCTCCAAGTGATCGCCAATAAAATGTGAGGTGAGGCTACTCAGAGGCTTCTAGGAAAGTTTCCCTAGCTCTGGAGAAGAGGTAACAGAATAAGCCACCCTTCTCCCACACAGTCCTGTGCAGAAAGGATGTAGTGTCCATTAGCTAAGCAACCGTGGGCTTCTGGGTAGGCGGGGCTGGAAGAATGCAGAGGTGAGACTGGGGTCTCATTAGAGGCTTTACCCAGAAAGTCCACTCTGAGACATTTCTGAGCTCTTAAAACCTTTGCTACTATGTGTAGCCAGCCCAGTTAGATTTTCCTTGATTTGTAGCTAAAGTCACTTGGGTGCCTGTACTCTCTCCCCCTTTACAAGGGGGAGAAATTTAACCATAGGGCTTGCTCTGCTACTTTTCTGATTGATGCATTCACATACGTAGGCATATATTTTAGAATAAAGCTCATTCTATATGTATTATTGCCTATTTTGAAAAGAAACTGTGTGGCACAGAGAGCTTTGTTTTGTAAAAAAAAATCATCATTACTCATATTCCCTTTAAGGACCATATAGTATCATTTGTTGTGGCCAAAACCTGGTTTCTTAGGCCCATATCTACAGTCAACATTGACTACATTCCTCCCACTTTACATTTTTTTATTTACCTCCTTAATATATATCATTTCATCTGTAATTCATGCTTTTGTAGGTCATGCATTTCTAGGAAAGGATTCCCAAGTAAAAAAAAAAGGTCTATCTCTTTGGAATATTGGTAGACACTGTTCAGTTGATAGCTAAAGAGTGGTACCCATGCTTCCCGTCCATGGGGCTTGGCTGTCTTGCCAGTGCGTCTTCACTACATTGTATATCACCCAATTTTCACATCTCTTCTGTGCATTTTCACATGCAGGGCACTTATTTCCACCCGTGATTGAATGGATGCTCTAGGGTGAGCTAGAAGATGGGGAGCGTGGAATGCAATCGTTGAGCAATGTTTCCTGTGTGTGTAAAGGTGCAAAAGGAAACCTTAGAAACCAGGGCTGTCTATGAAAATTGAATAAAAGTGATTAATCTTGGAATATTCCTAGAGAACGGTGTTAGATGATCTTTAGTCATCTGTTTCCAAGAAAACTCCAATGAGAGAGACTTTCAGGTCCTGGTCTCCATATGTATCTCTGGCTAGCCTCGAACATCACAGAGATCCCCCTGCGTCTGCCTTCAGAGTGCTGGGATCATGGCGTGCGCCACTGGGCCCAGCACTGGCCTCATGCACTTCTGAAAGGTTTATTGCTGGGACCCATGTGTTACCGATGTACTCTGATTTGAGATTTCTGAAGGTTCAGTTATCACTTGCAGATATTTTGTGTCACTCATGAGACCCAGCTAGAAAGAAAGAGCTGGATCTTTTGACTTTTTCACAAAGAAGACAGGGAAGAAAATGGAATGAATGAAACTGAAGAAATACTAATCGCCCGTCAGAAAAAGGTGGTTGGCAGGGTAGTACTCTTGTTCCAGCAGTGACCATTCGCTGTCCTCTGATAGAGACAGGAAAGGGAGCAAACACACAGAGAAACTCTCTAGGAGGAAATAGCCACACAAACAGATACGACTTCCTAACGAGAGCTCTCAGTGGACTTTCTAGAAGTGTCACCAGGTACCTGACATAGCTTTTTGGTCTTTATTGTGTGGAATCCAAATATGTTGAGAAGAATCAAATAGTCACCAAACCATCTTCAGTAACGACAGAAGACAGAGGAAACTTGGAGATGACCAAGAAGTAAGGGCATCTCCATTTCCCATTGGTTTTATTAATATTTACATTTTTTGTCATACAAATGCAAATTATTTTTCCTTCTTTAATTCTGGCTGGTTAATTTTATTAAAGCCCAGTGTCTTGTCGCTGGCTCTATGAGTGAGGCTGAAGAGCTTCTGGGTGATGCTACAAGTCTTTCACATCAATAGAATTTAGTGTCACATAGAGAAACCTCCATCCAGTGTTGTGCTAGCCAGTTTTCTGGCACCATGATAAAATCCTGAGACAAGCTAGTTACAGGGAGGAGAGGCTTATTTTGAGTTTATGTTTCAGAGGTTATTGTCTTGGGTCACCTGGCTCCATTGCTTTCTGCTTCATAACGTGGCAGATCATGAGAGAGAGGGGCTCTGTTCACCTCATCACTGCCAGGAAATAAAAAGAGACAGGCTGGGCACACCCTTGGCAAGCTAATTTCCTTCCTCCAGGCCATCTCTTCAAGGTTCCACCAGGTCTCATTGCCACAGGTGATGACCAAGCTTCCAGCAAAGTCCCCTGAAGCACATTAAAGATCCAGGCTGCTGTGCATGCATTCAGCTCTGGAACTTTTTGGTTTCCGTTTCCCGCTGTTTTGCAAGGGTGGGTGATGTTTGGAAATGGGTGCCATTAAAGCCATGCTTGTCTCAGGTGAACACTTCAGAGCAGCCTCCTGTTGACAGCACCTGGGACAGGATGAGCTCATTTGAAGACAGAGGAAGCCAGGCCAACTGCAGTACTGACCAAACCAGTCATGACATCTGCCACATCTGTCTCTTTCTCTGTCCTAGTTACTTTCTTAATTGCGTGATAGGACATTGTGAGCAAGGACATTTAGAAAGTGTTTGTTTTGAGCTAATGATTTCAGAAGGCTAGAGTCCATGATAGCCAAGTAAAAGTATGGTGGCTGGAATAGATGAGAGCTCACACAGCTTGAGTCACACTCAAGAGGCAAAGAGAGCACACTGGGAATGGAGTCTTTTGAATGCTTGGAGCCCTACTCCAATGACAGCACCTCCTCCAACAAGGTGACACCCCTAATTCTTCCCAAACAGTTCCACCAGTGGGGGAACAAGTATTCAAACACATGAACCTGTAGCGGCCATTCTCACTCAAACCCTCACAGTCTTGGGAAAACACAGCCTGCCATTCATCCACCCTGCTAAAGATGCTGGTTTCTCTAGAGACTAAGATCTAAGAGGAAAAAAAGAGAAACACTATTGCACCCAAGTTTGGGGTTGTGTTTGTTGTGGGGATGAGAATGAGGCAGGATCACTGGAGAGTCCAGCGGAGAAACTCACTCAGGATAAATGAGCGTGGCCACTGTATAACGGCCGTCAGAGCCTTCATGCCAGGGACCAAGCATGTCATCCCATGCAAATGTCGGGTTTGCTTTGCCAGCAGTCTCTAGGTGGGTGGCTCAGCACAAACTGAGCTTTGTTCAAGACGAGGGAGATTCTTACTTCTGGGCTGCTTCTGGGGCTTTCCATACTCCACCTTCCTCAAATCTCAGCCTTCCATATAGAGAGGGTAAGGTGGCCTTGGGCCGCCTGGTCTGGACATCACAGACGTTCTGTGTTCTACTTTCTCTCCTGATTTGCACAAGTCTCCCCCATACACCAGGTTCACTAGTGGGCACAAAACAATTGCTTTCGGTCTCCCTTCTGGAGATGGTGTGTAAGGTGTGGGAGAGTCTCGATATTGGGATTTAGAGTTCAAGGTGACCTAGATGTGAATAGTCCCCTCTCCGTCACTACAGAGTCTCCCTTTATGTAACTTAGGCTGGCCTCAGACTCACTGTATAGCCCAAGCTGTCCTTGAATGTCAAGCAACAGGTGTGTGCCACCACACTTAACAGCCATAGCATTCAGTGTTGGGGCTAAGAGAACTAACTGGCTCCTGCCAGACAGCGGATGTGTCCCCTCAGGGGAAAGACAAAGAAAACCTCACATTGATTCTCCTATGGGCAGACAGTTCTTTGTCTACCTTCCCACTTTGGGCTAGTTTGGTATTCATCCTTAACCACTGATTTCTTTAGAAATCTGCCCCAAACTCTCAACTAGTATGTTTACAAGTTATGCTGGCCTTAGCATTATTGGGTTTTCTACCATTCTGTACTGTACAAGTCCCCGGCAGTTTTCATGGCCTACACAATGGTGATGTTCTAGGCGTCAGGATGGCACGTTTGGTTTGTACCACATTTGTTTGGAAATGTATTGGTTGACATACAGTGATCCCTAGTGCCCTTGGGGCTGGAGGGGTTCCAGGACTCATGAGAAAACCAAAATCTGAGCATGCTTAAAGTGCCTTATACAAACTGATGTAATGTTTGCATGTAACCTACACACGTCTGCCCATGTGCTTTAAATCACTCATGCACTGTGTAGTTCCCTGAAAATCCTATGACTGCTGCACAGATCAATATTGTGCTATACAGGCCACAATATGAAACAAAAAGGTGAGTCCATGTTCAGCATAGACAATGTATTTCCAAATATCTTCAATCTGTGGTTGATGGCATTGGTGGATGCATAACTGAAGGGTGCAAAAAGCTGACTGTGTGTGGCTTTACTCAGCAGCAGTCACCTACCACCATTCCAGCTCTCTAGGGCAGTGGTTCTCGACCTTCCTAGTGCTGTGACCCCTTAATACAGTCCCTGGTGCTGTGGTGACCCCCAACCATAACATTACTTTCATTGCGACTGCATAACTGTAACTTTGCTACTCTTATGACTTATAATTTAAATATCTGATATGACCCTCAAAGGGGTCTCAACCCACAGGTTGAGAACTTCTACTCTAAAGGGTTTCTTATTCTGTGCTCCCTTCTTGGGACAACGGCATTTCCCCTACAAGAAGCTTGCTGCTTGTCAGCTTCAGACTGGGTGCTATAGTCACTTGCTGGCTGAAACCTAGGAAGTAAGGGTTTCACTAAGATTATGTCATGCCTACACTTTTAAAAAGAGCCATTCTTTTTGTGTTCCTCATTTCCATAATGTCTTCACAAAGTAGCTGTTGGGTAGTCATGTAGGTGACTTGTACTTGCTATAGACAGCCTCCTTTGGTCCCTGCCCTCCTGTGTATCTTGGGTCATATCACCATTTAGTGGCATCTCCATCCTTATTTGGGGCTTCTTAAGGTGCCTCGTTTGGTGCCTCACTAGGATGTACTGACTGGAGGCTCCCTCTGTGTCATATTTTTATATTTTATTAAATTTATTTATTTCTGAATATATACACACAACACACCCATACATACATGAACACACACGTGCATGAGTATATACATATATACATATTATATATAAACATATCTCTGGTATTTAAACTCGTGACTAAGGACAGTTAAACCACCTCTAAAGCTAATAAATAGAACAGATCTGAGACCATAAGAGGATGTGTCTCCTCTCCCATCACGCCATGGCTCAAATGTGAAAGTCAGAGGATAACTTGCAATTGATACTTCTCTACCGCATAGGTTTCTGGGATTAAACTCAGATCCTCGAGCTTGTTGGCAAGTACCTCTACCCACTGAGCTATCTCGAAGGCCCCGATGCTTGTGTTTTCTAATGTCTCTAGTATATGTGATTCAATTAGGTGCCTATAAAAATTCCTCTGGTCCTCGGGTATGTCAGCATTGACTTACAACCTTGTTTTAAATCCCAGCCTATACTGTCACACAGGTCAGTAACACTTTTGTATGGCTTAAT
This sequence comes from Ellobius talpinus, assembly GCA_001685095.1. NCBI lineage: Eukaryota > Metazoa > Chordata > Mammalia > Rodentia > Cricetidae > Ellobius > Ellobius talpinus. Next base: position 6,491 of record LOJH01033110.1, on the reverse strand, counting down.
GGACACAGCTTGTGGCCCATAGTAGAAGGCTTTGGCATCTTCACCCCACTGCTGTGACCAGACAACCTTGGAAAGTTCCAAATACCTAAGAGTCAATTTTTCCTTTTGTAAAGGGAGACACCAATATAAAAAGTTGAAAATCAGGAACATAGACTCCTTACTAAATAGTTTCCTATAAACAAGAAGTAGTATGGTTTTATCGCTGCTGTGACCCGTTCATCAAACTGCTGCACACATCAGCTGGGGACATGGCAGCCTCAAAATGTTTTCTTCTTGAATGAGGCTCTTGGTTTTTTTTTCCCCAACTATGAACACTGTCTGCACACACAATTAAAAGCACAACGTCGCTCAGTGTCCTCTTGAAGGCTAACACAATGAGGGAAAGTGAAAGAGTGGACAGTAAAAGCGGAACACTCAGAACGCCTTGGCAGTTGCTTGAGGTTGCAGTTTGCTTTCAAAGGCTTTGCCCATTTAAAAGAACAAAGTACGGTGATAACCTTGTGTGCCTGAGATTTTAATCCCAATCAAACAGCCTCTGTGCGTTCCCGGTTCTGAATCTTATGGGCTGTGTGGGACTGTGCAGGTGACGAATGTGACCTTCACTGTTCCATGGGATCTTTCTTTTTCCTTTTCTAAAGAAGTTTGGTCTGAAGACCTGAGTCTCAGCTCCTCCCTCCCTGAGAGGGTCTTGTCATTTTTCCCCTGGGCCAGAAGCTCCCAAAGTGCAAATCTGAGCTGATTTTCAGTGGGACCAGAATTCTGGCTAATCAAGTGGCCTGATGTGGAAGGAAGAGGCCTCAGTCATCTCCTAATAGTGCAGCTCATGTTTCCCACAAGAAAATTGGAGGTGAACACACCCCCAGCTGCCTGCCCTGGCCCTGGAGCTTGTAGGTGACACCAGGCCTGCGCATTTCTGGGTGGCTGGGTGCTTTCCTCCCTCCGCTTAGACCCAGGGAAGTTTCCTCATTGGGAGAACCAGGGACTTCTTGGGCTCTCCTTCCAGCCAGTCCCCAGGAACGAGGCTTCCCCAGCTGCAGCCAACTCATGCACCACCCAGAAGTCCTGGGAGGGACGTGCTGCAGACAAAAAGGCCAACTTTGCCCTGCCTCGCCTTATCGCTCCGCATGCTCGCCCCAATCTGTGCTCTGACATGAGAATAATAAGATAAAGAAGTCAGAGTTCTGTAGACAAGCCAGTACAGGGAGAAACAAGGGCAGGGCTGGGCTCGGAATGCCTATACTCATTCGGTGAACCTCCTCACTACTAGTCTCTGACATACAACTTTTCAGATAAATAATTTTTTGCAAAGTACCTTGCTTTCATAATAAATAGTAAATACTTTAGTGACAATCCTGGTTAGTTCTGTTGCCAACATGACACACCTGGGTAATTGAAGAATTGCTTCAATTGGATGGGCCTGTGGGTATGTCTTCAAGGCATTCCTGGGCAGGTGGGTCTGGGCTTTGTTAGAAGTGTAGCTAGCTGACCCTGAGAGGGAGCCAGCAGCAGGTAGCATCGCTCCATGGTTTCAGTTTCAGTTCATTCCTTGAGCTCCTCTCCTGATTTCACTCCCTGGAAGTATAAGCTGAAATAAATCCTTTCTTCCCCAAATTACTTTTGGTCCTGGTGTTTTTCACCTAGAAATAAAACTAAGGACAGTAAGTTTAACTGGCAAGGAACTGTATATCCTTTTGGGAGACAGTGTGTTTCCCCAGTACCTTTTTGTACTGTGTGTGGGTCAGCTTTGGAAACAGCTTGTCCATCATCGCCAACACTTCTTACTTCCTTGTGATGAGAACATTCCGAATTCTCTCTTCTAACTGTTTAGACAATTAGTTTGTGGGGTTTTTTTTGTTCAAGGCTGGAGAGATTGCTCAGTGGTTAGGATCACCCACTGCTCTGGCAGAGGACCAGCGCCCACATTGGGTGGCTCACAACTGACTGGACATCCAGCTCCAGGGGATCTGACACCCTCTTCTGGTCTCTGTGGACATCTATGGACACACACACACACGGGGGGTAAAATAAAATAAGGCTCCCATGTTGCATTATCATTCACGATCTTCACTCTGTGTGTAACGAGACACCAGAATGCGTTCTCTTATCTAGCTGGGGTTTATCTTCATTTTCAACAGTCCTCAGATTCATGGTCGTACAGGGTTGGCCACAGGATTCACACCTGTGCAGTCCCTTTCTGGGCATGTCCTTATCTAGTGTCCTTTAACAGTTAGACAAGTATGAGTATCATTAGCTCCAGCGATCACCTGGGAGAGGGGGAGCCCATGTCGAGGTCATTGTCATCCTCTCCACACATATCTGACTTTCCTTTGACTCAGTGATAGTCTCTGGAGTGCAGGGTTACTTTGTTGCCATATTTCTTTTTCATGGAAGAAGTTGAGGCCCGGAGGAGTGAGATGACTCACTCAGCTGGAGTCAGAGCTTGAATGTAACCCTTTACAAAAAGGACCGAAAATAGAATCAGCGGTGTTTATTTACTTTTTTTCTGAAATGCCACCTCCAAGAAGACAGAGAATGTGTCGAGAGCACATTTGCCTTCTTCAACTTAAGCACTTTTCTCAAGTGCGCAGCTATTGTGCGCTGTTGGGTGTGTGCAATTTGGTTTCCGTGTACCACCCAGCCCTTGGGGAGAGAGGGCTGCATGTGAGAGGGCACAAAAGAGGAGCGCTGGCAGGTAAACCTTTTTAGGGCACAATCATTATTCTGTCCCTTGCCATCTTTGAGTAGCTAACCTGCTTTTCAAAATTGTTTCTCTGCCTGTAATAAGGACTGTTAGTTAAATCAGGACATTCAATTCTGCCGCTCCTCAGGTTCTTGGAGTCAGGTACAACTTCCTTCAACCAGGCTCAGCTGGGAAGTCACTCGAAAAAATGGTGGGAGCTGCCTTGGGTACCACGTTTGCCAACCAACATTTCAGCAAGGCTGTATCCCCCCCACACACACCGCAGGTGCCTAAAAAAACTGGAAAAGTCTCCGTGTCTCCTAGCAGTTGTTCAGGGTTATGGTGAAATCTTCCCCCCCACACCCATATGAGTGCAAACCTCAGCCCTCAGTGTAATACAAAGGAAAATACAACCAAAGTATTATAGGCTTTCCAGTAAAAGAATTTTCCAAGATTGACTTTTTAAATGTATGCATGTATGTGTGTCTACGTGGGGATATGTAAGTGTGAGTGTGGTGTCTGTGGAGACTCAAGGAAGGGATCAGGTCTCCTGGAGCTGCAGTTTCAGGAAGTTGTGAGTCCCACTCTGAGGTGGCATGGATGTGGGGAACTGAACCCTGGTCCTGGAAGAGCAGCAAGCACCCTTAATCCCTTAATCTCTCCAGAACTAGTAACAGCCCTTTCCAGGTTGTTTCTTCATTTTAACTATAGGAGAATACCCTTGAGGAGGGCTACTTGCTTTGCTAAGGGCAGGGCAAGACACCACAGCCCTCCTCCCCTTCTGATGTCTTTGCCAGCTGTGGACCCAGGTACCGGGCTCTTCTTGTGTGGGAGCACCAGGGGTCCCAGTTACATGTTACCTATTTGCCTACCTGTCTGCCACCACCATTTATAAAAAACAAAATCTGTAAGCATAAAGATAATTTGGCCTGTCTTATGATTTACATAGGTATGCACACATATCATATTTATCCCCCAAGGAGTTTAAGTTAGCCACTCAGCACCTCCTTAGAATGAGCCCAAGAAATTTCTATTTTTTTCCTCCAGAATTCTTTAGTGATATCTCTCTGAATTATTTCTAGATGCATATGAAAGGGTAAAAGGGAAGGATGCTTGCATACATATTTTCAAAACTCTAGGAAATCAACACTCAAACTGATTAAGGAAGGGTGTTTGAAAGAATGGCAAGCCAATTGAAGGATGTGATTCAATAGCGGAATACGTGGCTAGCATGTATGAGGCTTAGATTTGATCCCAACAATGTAGAAAGATGGATGGATGGATGGATGGATGGATGGATGGATGGATGGATGGAAGGAAGGG
>LOJH01033109.1:10927-23853 GCA_001685095.1 Ellobius talpinus | reverse complement strand
TCTCTCTCTCTCTCTCTCTCTCTCTCTCTCTCTCTTTCTCTTTCTCTCTCTCCTCTTCTCCCTTCTTCCTTCCCTCTTCCCCTTTTCCCTCCATAACCCAATAAATAAATGCCCACATTCTCTGCATGGAGTGCATAGCTCCCTGCCTGGGACCAGCTGCCCTCATGGCCCACTGTGGTCTTGTGACCCACTGCCCACTGCTGCCACTCAGAGACCTCCGGCGTTTTACCTAAACCACTAACAGCAATGCCTGTGAGGCCTTTACCTAATTGATAATTGCTATGGGATGGTCTAGCACCCTATGGACATGTGGTCCTGGATAGTATAAAAAACAGACTGAGAAAGATGTGTGGAGCAAGCCAGTGAGCAGAGACTCCTTGATTTCTGCTTTAGTTCTTGCCCCCAGATTCCTCCCTTGAGTTCCTGTCATGGCTTCCCTTCATCATAAACCACAACTATCGGCTGAAAACAAACAAAACAAAACAAAACCAAAACAAAAAAAACCTTTTTTCACCAGTTCTTTTTGGTCAAAATGTTTTATCACAGCACTGGAATAAAAATTAGAACAATGTCAGAAACACATTAACTACCAGCTTCAACATGGTTATCTTCATGCTTATGATACTAGAAATATTTGTAATATAAAATGCAGACCATTAGGCTATGAGTATTTGTTGAGTATTTTTAATGAGATAGATCATTTGCAAAGGTTTATGTAGAGTGAAGCACCCATCTATTATTAGAATGAACTAGGTAGTCTAAGAATTTAAGTAAATGTGCTTCTTCAGCATGCATGCGACAGTGTACACTTCATCTCAATCTCATAACAGTGTATGATGGGTCTCCAGTGGGGTTCCATGGCTTCTCTCTAACTCCACCCTTCTTTCTCCCCGCATTCCACTTAGCTTTCCCCGCCTAGCTCTGCTCCCCTATAGCTCTGCTATAGGTCCAAAGCTTCCTTTATTAACCAATGGTATTCACAGCATACAGAAGGGAATCCCACATCACCTATAGGTAGAGTGAAATACAAAGAACCAAGCTTCAGAGGCACCTGTTTTTGAAAACATACAGTGACAGCTTCTATATAAACAGTTGGCTTGGAACAGAAAAAAAAATCTCTTCATTTTCTCCATCGTACATAACAAATCAAAGGTCTAAGTAATAAGAGGAAATAAAAATGTTCTTGGGAATTACAGACTGACAAACCTCCACTATTTTAAAGCATTAGGTCCCCCCATTGTGTTATGAGACATTTAAACAATGCTGTGCTTCTGTGAACGACTAATTTCCCCCAACACAGCAAATAGCCCCTTCATATGCGGCTGATGATGTTGTTAGTATGTAAAGTGGCTCATCATTCACTTGAGTCAGTCATCATGGCCACTTTAGATATTTCTGTTTGGATATTAGAAATTCCCAGGGGCTCGTGTGTTTTAATGCTTGACTCCCAGCTGGAAGGACTAAAAAGTATGAGGGAGATCCTGATTGGAGGAAGCAGGTCCCTGAGGGCATGTCTTTGGAGGACTGTATCTTACCGTGACCCTGTCCTGCTACAGTCACTACTTCCTGTCCTTGTGATGCGCACTGTCCTGCTTCATGGCTGGTTCCGTAGTTCCTTCCTACCAGATTGCTGCTGCTATAATGTTCTACCCAAGCACACGAGGACTGTTTAAGTTATGGTTGCTGTGATAAAACATCACAACTCAAAGAAACTAATGGAAGAGAGGGTTTATTTTGGCATACGGTTCTAAGGGCACAAGATGCTATTACGGTAAAGAAGGCATGGCTGCAAGCATCAGGCATGGTGGCAGGAGAGAGTGATCTGGAAGTGGGGTGTCACTATAAGCTCTAAAAACTGGCAGATACTTCCTCTAGCAAGGCTGTACCCCTCCCCGAAGATCATACCCTGAGTCTATGGGGATCATTCTCACCCAGACCACCACAGCATCGAAGCAACCACGGACTAAACCATCTGAAACTATGAGCCAAAATGAGTCATTCTTCCTGTGAGTCATTTCTCTCAGGCATTTAGTCACGGCCACACAGAACTAATACAACCTACTTCCCACCATATTAAAGATGGGAGCAGTGTAAGTCGGTTGGGCCAGTTACCCACAGTTGGTCTGAGGCCTCTTATCCCGTGGATATTGGCTTTGACTTGGAGGGCGCTATTTTTAACCTTTACTTTGGGATAACTACTAATAATATTTGGGATCAATAGAAGGAAAACTCAATTACTGTATTGATCTATATATCCAATTTCTGTAAGTCCTGCCCTAGAGAGTCTAAGGTTTTCATTTTAAGATTTGTGTGTCTGTGTGTGTGTGTGTGTGTGTGCTCTCACATGCACACTGCATAAGGTCAGAAGAAAGCATTGGTCCCTGTGAGTGCTGGAGTTGATAGTGAGGTACCCATTGTGGGTACTGGAACTGAGTCCTGCTCCCCTGCAAGAGGAGACAGTGCTTTGAACCACAGAGCCATCATCTCTGCTGTCCCAAGGTTCACAGTTTTAAACAGGGATATTTGTTGCTGGTGTCTTGTTGGTAAACTAGCATTCAGAACTTCATTTGCACATTTGTCTGAATCTTCTCCCCACCCACAATCACACAGAACTTGATAGGATATAAGCTCTGCAAAGACTAGAACTTTCACTATTGTCTTCATGTCCCCACAATAGTAGACAGCTTGGAGATGCACGATAAAGGTACGTTGGTGGGTGGGTGGACCGGCAGGCTAGAACCAAAGTTACAAACCCTATTGCCCACGGAATGAGGGCTGAGTATTGATATCTGAGTCCTCATTTAACCAGAGGGGAACCAAGCTTGTAAGATTTAAGTTCCCACAATGACAGCCATTTTGAAGAATAGTGGATAATGGCAGCAATTCAAAACAAGCTTAACTGAAGTGCATTAAATTCTCCTTGCCTCTTTTAGATCATGGCAAGACTTTTTAATCAAACATAAGACCCAGATCGTAGGTCTTATTGTCTTTAGAATGAGGATAATGTTTTAATTCTTCAAGGTAGGTTCAAGGAGTCAGCGTGAAGATGTATTTCATAAATCCTGGCACATAGCTTTCGATCCTTTTGCACAACTATAACATGATAGAAATACAAACCCTAGCCATTGCTTTGATCTCAGTGGCTAAGGAAAATAAATCTAAATAGGAAAAAAACTTTTCTATTTAAAACATTTTATGATAGATCAATAGCCAAAATACTACATTATTTCAGGATATCAGAGGACCTTTCTATTAAGGACAAATATAGAATGGCCTTGGAACTTAGTGATGTGTTATAACCGGAGAAAAATAACAGTCAATAATTCCTGCTCTTGGGTACCCCAAAACTGGTGGAGCTCCCTGAGATCAATTTTACCACATTAGCTACAGCACTCATCTACATCCTCGGAAAGCAGTTTCTAAAACTCCTTTGCCTACTGTTTGTATGGCTGGTCTTTCTGTAGCTGCATTTTCTGTTGTCGGTACTCCCCTGGGAAGACAGAGGACTGAGTCTGTTTTGTGGAAATCATTCTCAGGGAGGAATGGTGTGGAGAGAAGGACCAGTATCATAAAAATTCATCCTGAATTCTAATTTCACCTTCTCTGCTGGGGCACAGAGGTTCACAGAGTGCTGGAGAGCAACCTGTGTCACATGGAAACACTGTTGTTGGGGAACCTCTGTCAGTCAATGATCTTTAAGAGGTTGGACCAGGTTAGGGCATGACCTTTTGGGTACCCAGAGAAAACTGCTAGCCCACCCAGGGCTCTCCCTCTCTGGTTCCCATGTCACACACTTGAGGTTGGACTTCTTGTTCCTGTTCCGTGAGTTTTCCCATTATAATAAAGAAAATGTAAGTGGAATCTTTTAGTGTCAGGAGTGGGATTCTTTGACCTGTGTCCTCAAGCCCCAACACTGTGTGATCTGTAGACACCTGGGTTCACTCTATGACTTGTTTCTAAATATTTTGTTCAGCAAGCAAGTTTTTTCTTGCCCTTTTCCATATTTTTGCATCTAAATAGTTTGTGATTAATTCTTTTATTTTTCTTTTGGTTTTTCAAGACAGTATTTCTCTGTGTAGCCTTAATGTCTGTCCTGGAACTTGCTTTGTAGTCAAGGCTGTCCTCAAGCTCACAGAGATCCACCTGCCTCTGCCTCCAGAGTGCTGAGATTACAGGTGTGCACCACCACTGTCCAACTTTCAATTTTTTACAGTAAAAAAGAGTAATGAGCTGGGCAGTGGTGGCACACGACTTTAATTCCAGCACTCGGGAGGCAGAGGCAGGTGGATCTCTGTGAGTTCAAGGCCAGTCTGGTCTACAAGACTTTCCAGGAATGGTTCCAAAGATACGTTATCTCAAAAAAATGATGATTTTAAGCTCTTCATCCTAATAACCTCAATTTAAAAATTTAAAGTAAAGACTTAGTGATACAGCTCCATAACAATAGCTAATTTCCCCCATACTTAATTATACATGTTTAGCTGACTTATTTTCCTACATTTTAAGGAAGTTTTCATTATGATTGAAGCTACCAGACTGGTTCAGTCGAGTCTAAAATCTACTGGTAAGCCTTTTGTTAAGAAGAGAAAGTAAAAAAGCCAGTGCTCCATCCATAACACTGTACCTTTTGGATGCAATATGCTGTTCGTTTAAGTGCAGAGTCCTAGTCATAGAAAGACTTGATACTGGACCCAATGGGAGACCATCCTACTCCTCATTAGAATCCACTCTGTCATAACAGGTAGTTACAGGGCCATCTCTCCTTCTTGATTATTTAGCTTGCTCATTGCCTGCACCGGCACCACCACTTTGTCTGGCCTGGGCTTCCTGTTGGCTAGTGTGGCCCAGATTTTCCTACCTGGGAGAGATGAACTCTTAGATACAGTACATATGCTATAATTTCTTAATCCTTTACCCCTGGACCTGACAGTACAGATAGTCACCCCACTCCATGCCACACCCAGAGATGCTGTGGTTCCATGCCTCATCCAATTCCATTCTACCAACTCTAACACAATATAGAAACTGAGGGTCCTTATACCTATCAATATAGTGACTTCTAACCTTGGCTACTATAATGGTGTATGCAGCCCAAAGTGACCAAATGGTCATTGTGGCTTCAGGTTAAAGTTTGTGGCTCAGACTCATGACCCCTCTGCCTCAGCCCCTTGAGTGCTGAGATTATGGAAGTGCACCACCCCACGTGGCTTTTAAAGGAAGCTTTCACTGCAGGCTTCTGGAAACAGGAAGTGAAGTGGAAGATAAATCCAGACTTCCGGTCAGTCTCTTGCAGTTGGGTAAGTCACTGGCTGTGCTGTGGAAATGGCCAGTGCTAACAGGGATAGTGGTAAGCAGGGCAACAGTGAAACATCATTCCAACCGTGAAGGTGAACACACAGCCCCTCAGAATCCCTGTGGTGCTGAAAGACTGGGTTTAAGGTGAAAGGGTGAAACTGATAAACAAGCTGTGGCTCTCTGTGATCTCATCATATTGACAGCAACTGGCCATGAGTGACAGAAAATTTGGGGACCATGTGTAGATAAAATCTATTAATTAAGAAGCTGAGCCCCATGGCTGAAAAGGAAGTAAAGAGTTATGCTAATGGTCATCCTCCATGTTTACATTCAATATGCCATTCACTTTGAGCATTGTGTTAGAAATTGAGCTAGTTAGAAATTCCCCGGAGGGAAAGATATTCTCACGATAGGTCTTTCTTTATGAAGACTGGAAAAAATAAGGTTTTTTTTCTTTGATGTGTCAGTAAAAAAAAAGAAGCTGGTAACAGTAGGTGCTTTTCTAGAATGGAGGAATTAATCACCATCTACTGCAGAAAGATTTTCTGGTGAGGAGGGTTAAGAGTTGTGCCAACCTATGTGCATAACTATGTGTAGCAGTGGGCAGTTTGAGGCTGGGTCTCTTTAGCAAATTAATAGTATTAAGATACTCCCTTAGAGCCTATGGGAGAATTCTCCCTGCCTAGCCATGGTTTCTGGCCCAATTAACAGTGCCGGGCATGAGATCTGTCTAGAGTTGTGGACCTTAAAGCCAGTGATAAAGCAGTTGGTTACTCCCAGGACACTTGTGCCACTATTGCACCAATGTACAAATCTTGCCAGGTTCACTGTTGTGGCTCACAACAGAGCACACAGTTGGGTAGGTAGCAACAGTAGCAAATATAGCACCTTCTGAAACTGCAAGGACAGTACCAACTGTGTTCTACAGGCCCTACAGCTCAAGTATCTTTTTATTTTTGACCTTATTAAACAATGAAACAAACCAAACAGACATAATATGGTATTGAATTTGAAAATCTCCCAGCCAGCTACAGCAACAGTTTCATATGATAAAATTATTTTAAGGAGTTTTTCCACTAACACTTACAAATGTAGTAACTGGGGAAAAAAGTGTTTCTTTGTTCCTTGAAAGCTAATTACAGAGAGCACCTTAGAATAGCACATTGACACTGCCACTAAATTTGCATCAAAACTGGATATGCTGTTATCTACCCATTGAGGAGACATGGTGTGTCTACTAATCACTGCTTCACACTGAATATTAATCCATGAACCTTTTCCAATTAAAGGTCTATTTATTCCAGACATGGGCATCTTATCATTTTAGGTACATCATTATTCTGTCGACATTTGGAAATGGTGGGTCCCTGGGACTACTAACAAAGATCTTTCAAATCTTATAACTTCTGAACAACTTAAAACAAGGAAAAAGAAAAAAAAACCTTCAAATAGTTTTAGTTAAGAAACCAAAGTTTTACAATAAAGCTCCAAATTGGTAGCTATCTCTTCTATATTATTTAAAAGGAGTCTGTGAAATTTATGTGCAATGTTTACTATTGAATTTACATAATTTTTCTTTGAGTGTGTTTTAACATGTAAAACATTCTTGGGCAAGCCATATATTTTGTTCTAAAAAATAGACATTAATCATGCTTTCACTAGGAAAACAAACCCATATGCTGATTTTGACAGTAAAATAATTTCTGCTTTTAAAGAGAAATAATCCACTATGTCTTTTAGTATCCCCGAGGGCCTTCTTCACTGGCCTGGTTGTGGGCTGTTCGGGGCACATATTGTTTACAGCTAAGTAGGTCCCTTTCTGCCTTTCTATAGAACATCACCGTTCACAGAAATCACCCTATGAGGCCAGGGTGATTAGCCTTGCGATGCTTGACTGCAGTCTCAGTGGAAAGCAAGAAGAGTCCGTTAAATTCTGCCAAGAACTATCCTAAGGCTGGCTTCACCAGAAAGATACACGTTGGAGTTTAAAGCCTGGTACTTATGGGGTTTTGTGCAATAAAATATTCATGAGACTGCATTGGGTCTCTCATGTATCTCTGCAGTATTTCTCTTCCCTTACTGATCCTTCATTCAGTTGACAGTTCATTCATTTAGCAGTCACAAATACTACCAAGCTATGTTTCAATGTGGATCCAGAGAGGTGTCGTGGGGCTCACAAGGAGAATCGTGGTCCCACTGATGAGCAGAGAGCATGAGTAAGATGCTAAGAATGTACAAAGGGCAAAGCACTGCACAACCTGAGGGCGTCAGAAGCTGCCTCTGTAGCTTCCAAGTTAATGACATACAAAGTCCTTGCTCTTGGCTTGGTGACAAGCCTGTGGTTCCATTAAAAAGTAGGGTGAGAATAGTGGAAGGGATGTAGGTCACTGGGGTGGTCCCTGAAGACCACAGCACTATCTTCTCCTTCTTTGTGATCTGGCCATCCTGCCCCTGCCATGGTGCTTTTCCTCACCACAACAGCATGAACTAAAGCTTCCAAAACTGCAAGCCAAGGTAACCGCTTACTCCATATTGGCTCATTGCCTATGGACTTTTGCTACAGCAGCACAGACTATAAACACAGAGGCTTCTCCAAGGAGCTAAGATAGGAAGAGAACTGGGCTTTGGGAACTGCCCTACAGACTAGTAGACAGTGAGAAAAAAGACACTGGGTTCTTAGGTAGCTAAGCACATCCAAGTGATGAGTTCCAAGGCTAAGAACAATGGCCTGTCCCCTCCTCCTCTCCCATCTGCCACTCCTGTTTTTTGAATCACTGTATTGAGTTTAGAATTATTCTTAGGGCTAATTTTTTTTTTACTGGAGAAGAAGAAAGACTAGATTTGTTTGGGAGGTAAAGTTATTAAGAAGGTATTGCTGATCACAGATTTGGGAAGATTCTGAACCTCCAGCAGGAGAGTTTGGACTGTGCTATGTAAACAGTGAAGGTCTTGGGAGGTGTAGGAATGGAGGCTGCACAGGATGCCTGGGCTTGCCGTGGGAGGTGCTCATGCCTGGGATGATTTCCCTTGATTACACAAGTGGTTCTCATTCCGAACTGTAGCACATGCGCTGCTGAAGGGAGCTCGCACAGCGGCTCTCACTGAGACAGAGCCCCCTGAACGAGGCTTCTCTGCTTTGTAATCTGGAAGCCAAGATTCCTACCTCTTGTTCCAAGCTAGTCTCTAGTCTTGAACACAAAAGAATCTAAGTCTGATGCCACTAATAAGTGGTGGCCCCAAATAAGTGACAAGGAAGGCAGATCTACATCTGAGTGACAAGAAAGGCAGATCTACATCTGCAAGGCATTTCTAAAGGACTAACATGTCAAACTGGGCAGCTGCCTACTAGAAGGACCATGAGGTGGCAGAGGTAAAAGCAAGTGTCAGACAAACCTGGTGAAGGGTGAGCTTTTATATCATAACCTTATTACACACAGATGTGATCTACACCCCCTAAAAATACTGTCGCATCTGAGACATACTCTTGGAATTGCTAAAGCAAAAGGAGAAATATCGATGTACAGATGGCCTTTAATTTGTACTGCAGCTTCAACCCGAATGCATCCTATACAGGCTCTCATGTGAGCCTGCCGGTCTGTGACCTTTTGACACACAGTGTGGAAATTCCAAAACACCAAATGATATGCTCCATGACATATTCATATATATATATACAGTATATAGTATAAATAGATAGATAGATGATACATAAAAAGATGATAGATGATAGATAATAGACAGATGAATAGAGAAATCTAGATGATAGATAGATAGATAGTCTATAGATAAAGTTATAAGTAGATTTTGGGTTATATTATCAATGTTGGTGATGTTTGAACATTTGACATGTATTTTTATTCATTTTAATTTTATAATCATTTTAAAATAGTAAGTTCAAGTATTAACTATGAGGGTTTTCCAACGTCTAGTAAGTAATTATATTTTAATGACGAATTTGTTGTAGATATGCAATAAAATCCGTTCTGTTCTGGGACTAAGTCTTGAATCAGGTGTAGTGGCAGGGGTTTGTAACCCAGCACTCCGGAGGCTAAGGTAGGAGGATGAAGAGTCTGGAGCCAGCCTGGGCTGCAATAGGGAGGCTCTGTTTCAACAAAAGAGGGAGAAGGACTTCCTGTGTGCACTAGTTAGACAGACTGGATCTCTCGCTCTTTCCTGGCAAGTGTCTGCATTTATTACATCTTTTGTGATTTGGTTGGCTCTATTTTGTAACTTTGCCACTCAAGTACATCCTATTAGTCAACTGCCTCTTTAGTTGTCTGTCTTAAAATTTTCTCATATGTAAGAGTTAGTATTTTGTGGGATTTTTTTTTCAAAAGCAAGTGTTTTTTTTAATAATCTTCTAAAAACATCTTTAACTTAATTCACGATCCTGCTTCTATTTAACCTTGGTGTGTGATCCAAGTCTTCTTCATCTGGCCTTGTTGTTTGCTGCTCGTCTAGACGGCACCTCCCAGGGCTCTGTGCTTTCTATGTGTTTACCTGCTGTGCTTTACAACGCACAGTGGCTGCTGTGTGACTCCTTCCTGCATCTCTGCTGATTTCTCAGCTCATGACACAAGTGCTATGCCTTCCTTTAGCTCTTTAACGGGCTCTTCTCAGCTGTCTGGTCACATTTAAAATACCTCAAAGTTTCTGTGAGTTTGTTTACATGATTATGGGTATGAATCATATCCTAGGTTTTGTTGAAAATGGAACCTGTCGGGCTGGAGATCCCTTTCCCTGGAAGGTATTCCTGTTGACTTGCTCTGTTCTTTGCTCTGGAGCTAACTCTCAAAAGTCAGTAATCCCTTCAGTAGGCAGGCATTGAAGTTGCTGTTCGATTAGCTCTGTGGTCAGCTAATAACTGGCCCATGAGCTTTGTTTGTTTTTAGTTTAATTGGTATGTATTTATTTATCTATTTATCTAGGCAGAGCTTCGGGTGGTCCGCATGCCATTTTTTAAGCTCAGTTTCCTGTGCTAAAATACCTCAGTGAAAGAAATGTTAAGGTAGGAAGGATTTATTCACCTTAAAGTTCCAAGTTACAGTCCCTCGCTTCAGAGAAGTCAAGACAGGAGCTTGAAGTGGTTCGTCACATCCATGGGAGTCAAGGGCAAGGAGGGAGCAAAAGCATACCTGCCTGGTGTTCAGCTTGTCCTTCTTACTCTTACACAGTATGAGAACCAAACCCAGGGAATGATGCTGCCTACAGTGGACTGTCTTCTCACATAACTAACATAAGAGAACAATCTGCCACAGACTCACCCATGGGCCAGCGTGATCTAGATTGTTTCTCTTTAAGACTTCCCAGGTGAGTCTAGACTGCATCAGACTAACAGTTAAACCATCATGGGTCCTAATCTCATTACAGAGCTCATGCGATCATCTCCCCTTTCTTACCTCCCTCTCCCCATTGCTGGGATTACAGGAACTTGTCACCAATCACAGCTGTCCTAGTCCTAGGGATCTAACTAGGGCTTTGTGTGCGTAGGCACACAATCTGCTGAAGGAGCTGCATCTCCAGCACTGAGGACAAGCCCCTCCGTCTTTGCCAATGAGTTTGTCTGTGTTGGCGCATGCTTTCAACTGTTGCCTTTGCCTTCATTTTCTCCAATAATAGGGCCTCAGATAGGTGAGAAATGAGAGGTTAGGCATTACTTGGTCTTTTCCAGGCACAAGTACAACCTTATTTGTATGGGTGTCTTTTAAATCCCTAACAATCTGCTAAAGCCTTTCAAAGACTCACTTTGATTGACATATCATTAACAGCATCTTCATTTTGTTCTGATTCAGGTTCTTCTTAATCAAACAATACTTAAATGGCATTTAATCATCTGCGATATTAAACATTTACTGCTGATTGTTTTCACCAAATGCCTTGAGACAGGCAGGGCCTTTGAGCTGTGGGGTGATAATGCCCTATTCCCTCAACTTTTGAATGTTAAACTTTTCTCTCTCTAAAAATCTACAACAGTCTGATTAGAACAGGTTGGGATGGGGATTTCAACAATGCTTTTGAAATCAGAGAAAGATGAGTCTTTCCATTCCCACCAGTTCTCCAATTGCCTCTCCAGAAGATCTTTCAGCAAGAGATCACGTAAAAACCTCTAGTGAAGATTCACTCTTAGAGCCCTCAACCGAGATACCCATCTCAGACCCCAAATTGCCCCTTTTCAGTACTTTTGTGTGCTTCTCACACAAAAGTACGATTTATTATCAGGATTCTGGCATTAACAGTCTAAGACAGACAGCAGAACCTATCTCCAACTTCATGACTCTATAATTACGTTGGCTTCCATGTAACTCCAGTGTGCACTTTAAATTAGCATTTTAGATATGTATCTGACTATAACAGTGTCTCATAGATAGGTGCAGTAATTGCTTCTACTTTAATTTTTCCATGTATTTTAACTAGATTCCATGTAAAACAGCTGGGGGCACTAATTGCTGCCTGTCTGATAAATTTACACTCCAATTTGCCCTTGTGACAGTCATGTCATTAACTGACTCAGAACCAACTTCTAATTAATCGGTTGACAAATATAGATGGTCCACCTGCTGACACCAGCACCCATTTTAGTCCGACTCTAGCACACAATAAGATCCAGTGAACCATGGCCTGGGAACATCCCCAGTGCTGAGGAAGATGGTCTCGTTATGGAGCTAAATTACAGAGGAAAGCCAAATAGTACCGTCATAGTCAGTGGTAGCATCTTCTTGGATATTTCTGGGGGAAGGTTCAATTCAGGAGCAAATAGGGAGTGTCCTGTGAGACTTTCTCATCGGCTCCACTCAGCCCCAAACGACTGACTAATGGAGGCAGTTCTGGCATGCCATTGCACAGTCAGGCACTTAGAGTTTCATAGCTGCTTTGGCTGCTTTCCAATCTGTGTAATTACCTTGTCCTCCCCTGTAAAGAAAAATACAAACCCTACCAAATCTTGGTGTTTCTAATTAAAGTTACTCTTGAACTCCCCTCTTGAGAAAAACAGGAACTAACCAAATCGCGTAGCTACAGCCACACTGTAGCTGCTATCGAACCCGAGGGCCTGGTCTTTAGTTGGTTCTTTAATATGAATTGATGTCCTCTTGATAAAAGACATCGCAGAACTAGAGCGTGACAGGCATTGCACAAATATTTCCTGTTGATGAAAGCATGGATAGAGGTGTTATCTGATTTATTCTCCTTACCTACCAAGATTCGTGTGAAATGTGAAACACTATTCATAGTTGTTAAGTTGAAGGCCTGCATGCTAAAAGGCATGAGTAAATGTGCACAAGCACACACACACACACACACATACACACACACACACCATGTATGCATCATGGACAGTGGCCTGGACTGATAGTTAATGAACAGAATCATCTTTTTGAAGAGCTCAAAATTCAGGGAAATTTGAGATTGCCTTAAAAGAACTAAATGTGCTGGCTCAAAGCTGTGATACTAGCCCTTGGGAGGCAGAGTCAGGAGGATCATGGGTACAATCAGGGGTACAAGGTCATCCTGTACATCCGGAGAGTTTGAAATCAGCATAGGCTACCTGAGACCCTGTCTCAAACAAACAAATGCTTTAAAAGACAGTTTTGATTTGTAAAATATGCGAATGTATATATACACAGAATCGTCCC
>LOJH01033108.1:2960-19329 GCA_001685095.1 Ellobius talpinus | reverse complement strand
CCGTGCGGGAGCCGGGCGGGACGAAAAGCAGGCCTGCGCTCCCCCATCACTACAAAAAACTATTATGAAATTTTTTAAAAATGAATTGTTTCTTCAAAAGATCATGGTGTGCTGAAGACAGCTAGTTGGAAATGGCTTTGCATTGCTTGTTGAGAGCTGATTGTTAGGTTTCCAGGAATTTTACATTGTTAAATACTACCGTTTTTAAAATCTGAACCATTGGAGCTGGTAATCTAAAAACTGTAACAAAAGGGACATATATGCAGAACTCATCACTTAGAGTTGCAAGGCTTTGCTACTTCCTATTCTCTTGAACTAATCTACATCTAATTTGTCTACATGAGAGGAATGCTGTGTGATGACTCACTGATACATTCACTTCCCCAATTCTGCATTCAATAATGCTGGCCATAAAGAGGATTTTTTTCTTTTATCAGTATATTTACACTATGAAAATCAGCAAATAAAGAGTATGGGAGCCCTGCCCCATTAGCCAGTTACTAAACACTTCCAAGCACACTACTGCAAAAGGTAGTGTCTCCCAAGTGAACATCACAAAAAATGAGGTATGGTGTAGGGAGACCATTCATCAACAGTTTTTTTGTTTTGTTTTGTTTTTTTGGGTTTTTTTTGAGTCTGTCTCTATACTGTGTTTTTTCTAAGCAGGACCTAAACTACCCAGCCATGTAGTTCATATGGTATACCTTTAGCTGACACACAGAATCCTTTATTTTCCTAAACCAAAAGGCTTATCCCAAGACTCACACTATCTTAATCTTAATTTATGGATCAATCCAGTGAGGCCAGTTGTGGGCACTGATGCTGATGTAAGAGACTTAGATTCAACTACAGAAAATTCATCTGCTGTTTCTGTTAGTTACAAACAAGTTGCATATAGCTCTAGAAGAGATCGCTATTCTTGGAAACATAAGTGAAGGGTGCTGCCCAACAATAAACAAAAACTGATGTAGTGGGACCAAGGAACAATAAAAGAAAACCAGGTTTTGGACCATATCTCTCTGAAAATTTAATCTAAAATATATGTTTGTCAATGAATGTTCCTTTGTGTTTGGTAAGACTGTACTCACATGAACAGACATAGCTCTTTATGATTCAAGCCATGGTATTTTTATCTTTATATGAAATGATTACATGAAGAAAGTAAATACACTCATCTCTTCTATCCATGACTGTACATCTCTATATGCCTGACTCTGACAAGAGAAGTGAAAGACTGAAATATTTTATTGCACATCTTGGTCTGCATGTTTAATTAAAAGCACACCCTATAATCAGAAAAGTGGTATTGAGTTCTTAATGTGACTTTGCATAATTGAATTGGTTTGTAAATCAGAGGGGGATGGATTGTGCAAGGAGTGGAATGAATCTGAGTAAAGCCTTGGTCTTTTCTTTGGCCAAATCAGCGATTTAAACCCATCAGCTGTCATTTGGGAATGTTCCACGGACATGGAATAAAGCAATGTCTTGCAAGCCCAGTCTCTAACTTAGAAAAGGTTTGAGTTTTCTACTGGGACAGAATGAAAATGAGTCTTGGTCTTCGAATTGGCAAAAAGGTGAAGAAACAATGCTTTGGTCTGTATTTTCATTATGTCAAGTGTGTAGAGAAAAATGAAGGTGTGAGGCCATCATGAACATACTGCAGAAAGTATGCATAATTTTACATTAAAAATAAGTAGTTATTCCATTGGGCTTTTCGTTGTCTAGGAGTTTGGATTGCCTGTGACAATGAGAGGGATGACTGCTCTGTCAACAGCAGGACTGTATGCATCTCAATGAAAGCTGTCCCTCGTGTTGCCATGGTGCCAAAGGAGATGCTACAGAACAGTGGGCCCTCACTGTGAGGGGTGAAGTTACATTTTTGCAACTATGGAAATAGAAGCTTCCTAATTCCAGTTTTCCACTTATTTCCTGTTTCTTTTCTCCTGAAATTATCTAATATACAACGGAAATTTATTTATTTTACTTTAATTCTCCCTGCACTTCGAAAATTAAAATCTCTAGGAAAGTAATGATTTGTTTCCAGTTTCATTCATTGATATGTTTTCAATACTGGAAGCAGAATTTGATGTATAAAAACTATTTAAACAAATGGTCGACTTATCAAATGGCCATTTAACAATCAATTCATAAATAAAAAACTAAAACAACTGGAATCCCAAGTCCCACATGGTCCTGATGTGTGTCAGGGCCCATCAGAAGAGAGCTGCACCCACCCAGGTCAGTACCTGAAGCTCTGCTAGCAACAGCAGCCTCACCATCTACAAGTTCACTCACCTGCTGTTGTTCCTGAAGCTGGAGCTAATGACCCAGATGACAGCCACTGGGCCCAGTGTGGCTGTAAGATCTCCAGCGGGCACATACTAGGTTATCCCATCATTGGACCTTCTGTGAGCATGGCAGTGCTGAGCCTACAAATCCTTGACATCACTTACCGGAAACCTAGAGGAACTGGACAAGCACAGGAGCAGCCTGGTGGCCCTTTCTCTCCTGATACAAAACAGTATGGGGAAACATGTCCAGAATCAGAGAGACAAGCTCCGTAAGGGTTTCCATGTTGTGTGAGAATAGTGCAGACGTACAAAGGGATTAGTTCCATCAAGAAGTACAAGTTGAAGAAATTGATTGTGATGGACAAGTTATGTAAGTATTAAAAAGAGAAAGAACTTGATAGAGAAAATGCAAAGCATGAACCCACAACTTAAACACTATTAGGAGTTCTAGTGCTTTGCAATGGCCATGGAACATTGTGTTCTGAATATATATATGTTTATGGGCATGTTATAGAGCGGGGAGCTGTTGGACAAATATCTTGAATTTAAAAATTTTTTTAATTAAAGAAGTAATTTAAAAAATTACTTCTTTAAACCAGTTGTGGTATGTTAGTATGCATGAATTAATTACAGTAAAAGTATTTTCTTTCAAGAAAGTGAAGTTTTTTAAAACTTAATTTTAAAACCTTTACCTTAATGACTGAACTACAATCTATAAGACAGTAGCAATTTGTTTAACATTCTACCTGTGGATAAAAATACCAGCTTTGTAAGTATCTTACAGGAGCCCCCAGCAGACAAATACTAGATAAAGGACTCAGTAAGGCTCAGCAGGATTTTGTTTAATAGATTGCACTGTGGTCTCAGTTGTCCTTTTATTGATTTAACTAAAAACTTCTAATTTCTTTATTTGGATTAGCAACTATGCACTATGCTGTTTCTGAAGTATTAGTTTTTAAAAGAAAACTTTAAGCCATTTGTGAACAAAATTGCTGTTTCCGATACTTAGAATTTTGTGCTCAAAGAAAAGGTTTTGAAAATGAGTACAAATATATCTTACCTGGCAATTAAATGTCTGAAGCGATCACCTCTTGCCTAAACATACTAATCAGTTGATTTTTTGTTTATATTCATCCTCTAACACCCCATTCAAGCTAAGTCCTATTGTACAGGGTCTCCTCTTCCCATCTTGGAAAAGATACCCTGTACCTTTAATGGGGGACCTGGGAGAGCTTTCTTTCCAAACTTGTTCCCTGGCTTCCAAGTGACGAAATGAGCTGTAATTTGAGAGCCCTGCCATCCTCAGGATATCTTTAGCCTAAGGGAAAGCTCTCTGTATTCCCACCCAGCCCAAGGGTTGAAATAGCATCAGAACGCAGGAGCAGCTTCTCTTAGCTACTAGCTCCATCTCCCTGGAGCCAGAGGGAACTCCAAAGGTGGCTGTAGAGCCAGGGCCCGGAGCAGAAAGTCCCCACTCGCTGGGAAGGGCGATCCTGCCGGAAAGCCAAGACTGAGGTCCAGCAGCTTAGCAGAAAGAGGATCAGGGACCGAGAGGAACCGGTGCAAAACGCTGCCGCTGTTGCGCAGAGCCACATGAAGCCTGCAGGAAAACCAGGATCAGAGAGCAGCAAGAGGGCTGAGCCTGAGGAGGGCGCAATCACCGGGAGCCACTGACTCCCAGGGGAGACCCCTTTCCTTGTTCCTGAACTAAAACTCTTCTCCCAAATATCCAAAATGATGGTCCCGAAGTTGATCTGGATGGGTTTCTTCTGCCACCTGTGTCGAGGCTACTTTGATGGTCCCCTGTACCCAGAAATGTCTAACGGGACTCTGCATCATTACTTCGTGCCTGATGGAGACTACGAGGAGAATGATGACCCAGAGAAATGCCAGCTGCTCTTCAGGGTGAGTGATCGCCGACGCTGCTCCCAGGGGGAAGGGGGCCAAGCCAGTAGCTTGCTGAGCCTCACCCTTCGAGAGGAGTTCACAGTGCTGGGCCGCCAGGTGGAGGATGCCGGGCGAGTCCTGGAGGGCATCAGCAAAAGCATCTCCTATGACCTGGATGGGGAAGAGAGCTATGGCAAGTACCTGAGGCGGGAGTCCCACCAGATTGGGGATGCCTATTCCAACTCTGACAAGTCCCTCACTGAACTGGAAAGCAAGTTCAAGCAGGGCCAGGAGCAGGATAGCCGACAGGAAAGCAGACTCAATGAGGACTTCCTGGGGATGCTGGTCCACACCAGGTCCTTGCTGAAAGAGACACTGGACATCTCAGTGGGGCTCAGAGACAAATACGAGCTTCTGGCACTCACCATCAGGAGCCATGGGACCCGGCTAGGTCGACTGAAAAGCGACTATATGGAGGGTGGGGGACAGAGGACGGGCTAAATTTTCCATGGTAACTTTTATTTTACCCAGATTTGCACTTTCAGCATGCGTCTGAAGTTGTCTTTTCAAAAGAAAGAAAATTTTAAGAGGTTGAGTCACTTTGATTTTGGTATAGTTTTGTGCATTATTTATGTTATTAGTGAAGTTTTTCACCGGTTTAAAAAAAAGTTTTAAAGTAATCCCTGGGGTATTTTTCTTACGGGGCTTCATAGCTCTACAGAATCATTTTTTTCAGCCCCATCTAAAGGTTATATTTTGCGTGGGAGGACTGATTAACCTTCCTCATCCTGACGATTGTGTGGACACATCGAGGGGGGTAACTGGTGGATAGCTACACTGCTTCTTCAGCCTTCTCGTTGGTCTCTGAAGGCAGAGGTGCCTGCTTTTCAGATGAGCTTCCAGGTCTGTGGCACATTTGCCAACCAAGGAAGTTGCTTCAGTCTCCTCTGGCTCGTATTTATTTACCACGTTCTGAGTTGTTTTGTTTTGTTGTAAGAGTGTTATTGAGAGCTTACATGCAAATCGCCAACAGCAAAATGTTCAAGGTTCCCCTGTGGGATTGCATAAATTGAGGATGCAGCATATGAGACAGCAAAGCTTTGGGGCGGTTGCCCACACACAATGTGGATCTGCTGCGTGTTTCGCTGTACCATCAAAGAAACAGACTGCTGGAATACACCCCTCACTGTCTATGATTTAGGCTTCCAGTGTATTCTTTCTTTTTGGGATCGGGAAGT
Source organism: Ellobius talpinus (assembly GCA_001685095.1). Lineage (NCBI taxonomy): Eukaryota > Metazoa > Chordata > Mammalia > Rodentia > Cricetidae > Ellobius > Ellobius talpinus. The sequence goes on along the minus strand of LOJH01033108.1, from coordinate 13,913 downwards.
ATTGCTTCTTTTTGCTTATTGGAAACTTGTATTTCAAGGGGGGTCTAATTCTAGAAACCCCTTAACCTAAGTTTTATTATTCAGTCAATAAATATGTTTTCATATAATACTGGCTTACTTTCTAATTTTCATCTTTAATCTCCATATTTCAAAGATGGACCAGGGCAAAGGAGAGAGAAGAGAGTGAAGCCAGTTTACCAGACTACATGATAAGCATGAAATAAAGACGGATAATGTATTGTGGATCATCTCACCCTCCCTGCTCACAGATATCATCCCAGCTAGGGAGAAAAGAACCTAGACGGTATCAGAATTGTACATTTGATTTCTACTCTTCTGCTGGAAATCTTACATTTCTCCACTTTGAGGTGGGAAGAGTGTCAGAAAGGCCTACACCTCCTGTACTCTCAGTCTAGAGAGGCAGCATTGTATACTTTCTGAGTTAGTGTTGCTTAACAACTTGAGAACTAGTTCTGTACTCTTAAATTAAATGGTTCAAAATATGAAAATACATTTCATCTCAATTATCCTGACTCAATACTCATCACTGCCTTAAATATGCTTTCTTTTCACGTACATCCACGCACAAGGTACATAAGAGTTCACATGCTTCTGTTCATAGAGAGCATTATTTTTCTGCCCTTTATGTAAGCAAAAGATCAGTATTTATTGACTGTGTAGATTTGTGTCCAGGGAAATTAAATAGTACCTTAAAGGGCTTCCTTCTTTATTCTGAAAAGAATGAGGGAAAGAAAATCAGAACAAGTATGATATTTGGTCCTTCAATATATGTAAAGTTACGTGGCTTCCTGACCCAAAATGACATATCGCTCCAAAGCACTCAGCTATTCCAGCACACAGACAAATCCAACGCCATCTTATTGACTTCACCAGAGGTAATAGCGTATTGGAATGTGATGAGGCTAGAAAACTGCTTTCCTCCTGCACACCAATTTCAATCAGTTGGTTGTGGCTGCACCGGATCATGTTAAGAAGAACCATGTTAAGAAAAACGCAGTAGGCACAGGAGTTTGCTGTCCAGCATTCTGCTGGCTGCAGGAAGAGGCACGGGACACATCTGCCACAGATCTGAAAACTGAAATAGATTGTGGGTGAGCTTCTTTTCAGCCCAGTATTCTTTATTCCAACAAACCCAAAATGTTCAATTCATGGCTAGATAAGCAGCCTGCGATCCCCAGAGTCTTGTGGAGGTGATCCAGAGAGCAGATGGGAATTTTCAGGTAAGAGGAGATGGTGGGAACAGTCCTCAACAGAGAGCCCAGGAGATGACATCATTTGTCACATTCTTATGGCAGGGACCCAGGTCCACTGAGACCTTTCCTCCTACTTTGTCACTAAACATTAGGCTTAGTTGTTCACACAGTGATAATATTCACTCAAAGCAATAGGATTTTACTCCTTAGACAATAAAATGTTTTGAGAATGTGAAATAAATCACATACTCTCTTCCCTGAGAAATCCACGCACAAACATCCATACAATTTAGGACTTCTGTTTGCTTATTGTCAGTGTTTGCTGACTACTTATTCTGTATCAGGTACGGATCTAGGCTGTGGGTAATTCTTGAAAATTTAGAAAACCTTGGACTTCATCAAACAAACATCTTTTGGAGTGTTACTTAAAACAGATAGCAATCACATTGTTATTTCAGCTATTATTAGACACAGTAAAATAAAAATAGCTAACATTTTTGAAAAGTCAACATTATTAGTAAGGGCTGACACTAAGAAGTAAGTTATTCCTTCTCATTGCAAAAACGAACTATGTGGGGGATTTTATACAATTAAACAGTTAAGTTAGTCATGTTGCACCACTGTGGCAGAATACTTGAGAACACCCACTTAAAAGGGGAAGGATCATGGTTTTAGAAGTATCAGTCCACGATCTTTAGACTCTCTTACTGGCCACTTGGTGCAGCACAGTACAGTGGCAGAGGGGGATGAATAAACAAGGTTTCTTTCCTCATGATGGCTACAACTCTCCCTCCAAAAAACAAACAAACAAACAAAAAAGCAAGGAAAGGGGTGGGGCTGTATATAAAATCAAGGCCCAACTGATCACATATCCCAATCTTTACCTAGATCTCATTAAAGTTTTCATTGCATTCCAAATTTTCTTCATGTTCTGAGTCCTCAACTTATATAAGCCTATCAAAAGTTTAATCTACGAACAAGGTCAAACTCCTTAGAATCACTCACTTTTGCCGTCTATCTCTGATGACTCCTATTACAGATGAAGCCTTTAACAAGTGACACTTTGGTGACTATTTTAGATCCAAACCATAACAGGAAATAATACACTTCATGGAAAAATATAATACATTTCAAACACTTCAAATAGTACCTGAGGTTTTTTACTATTCTTTCAGGGATTTCCATTGCACTGAAATCCTAGGTTCTTCCCCAAGTTAAAATGTGTGATCTTAAATAACCAGGCATGGTGTTGCCTTTGATTGATGATTATGTAAGTAGATATATGATCAAGTATGATCCCACAGCTATCTACTCCAAATGATTTCCTTAACGGGTCAAATTGCTGATGCTATCTGGATGTCAGAAGAAGCCTAGATCCCCTGTGTATTGAATTATTCATTGATAATTTTTTGTGTGTGTGTGAGATGTATTATCTAATACCACTAAGTCTCGCTCCTTTGATCTGACCACTTGAACAGTTTCAAATTCTATTTTGAAGCATTTTTCGGGTATTTACATATTTGGGGGTCTCACAATGAAAGACAAAATGTGTTTATCTCTTGTAATGACCAAACCAGGCTGATAGAAACAATCATGGTCATCAGAAGCCATAGGGCACTTTGTGTGGTGGTACCAAGAAGCTGTCCAACCATTCATGTGCTGTGCATTGCCTTTTAAATTCATATTTACAACCTGCTAAGGAAATGGACACAATACCTTAAGATAGAAGCTTTAAGATAAACTCACTGTTTTATGACCAATGTATACATGAAATATGTTTAGCCTTATAAATGTCTCAAAAAGGGTTAGATCTGGGCCATTGAGGTGAATCATCAAGTAAAACTGTTTTCTACGAAAGATTGATGGCCTGAGTCCTCCCTCCAGAACAGAAGGGGTGAAGGAGAGAAAGCCAACTAAGATTACAAACTATTGTAATAACTCAAGAAGACATCCATAAAATTCATTAGCAATATAAAATCACCCTAAATGATTATGTGGACAAGCTTCCTTGGGACATTTTCAGAAGCTAAGTATTAAAGTCTTCTTGATACAAAGTCTTACTTGGGTAGAAAATAGAAATGGTAAATAAGCTTTCAAAATGTTTTAATATAAGACAGGAAACAATTGTAAGTATCAGAAGCCTTAGTTCTAAATGGCATATAGATATTTGTGAAAATAATCCACTAAAACAGAGAAATTGATTTTGTAAATTATTTTAGTAATTTTATCATTAGGCTGATCTTTGGGGAATGCCATATCTAAAGTCAGACTGTTTAAGGGTATGTTCCTTACCAAACATTTTTGGTTTGCCACAATGTGACATAACCAGAATAGAAATGGCCTAGACACATGGAGAAAATGACCTTTAAAGACCTGTAGTATAACTATGTGGGGATTAAAGATTGCTCTAGAGCATCAATCACAATTATCTACAAACATAAACACAGTGATTAAAGATTTGTCATCATCATACATTCAACAGATGCATGACCTTTGTTATTTATGTTAATGTAGTTTCTATTTTTTTCTGATTACAAAAAATCATATGTTCTCAAATTAAGGATATGAAAAACATAACAAACACAAAGAAGACAAAGCCACTCATCCCTCCAAACTTTCTCCACACACAGTATTTACTTTTTACTGTATTGCTTTGCAGTGCTCTTTGTGCACAGGTATGAAGATTCAACCCTGCTGATACTATAACACACTTTGCCCAGCACTGAAGAAGTAAGGTAATCACCAGCATCTCTCAGCTACAAACCTTACAACTTACAACAGTGACCCGTCGGCAACATATACTGGTCCAATAGTGGGGCAAATGTTGTCAGCCTCTTTTTATTATATATAAGTCCCACTCCGTGAGATGGAAGCCATCCCTGACATTTCTAGTGGTGGCCGAAAAATCTGAGCCCATGGCTTAAGGGATAACCTAGTGCTATTATTACGCTAAAGGAATATAGCAGTAAAACGGCATACTGGTATACCCATAGCTTAGTGGGTATAGCATTAGAAAGGCTTCTTTTTCCATTAGATGCGAATTAACACAGAGATCCACAACTAAACAATGTGCAGAGAGTGAGAGACTTTGGCACAGTCACAAGATCCACATAGGTTCAAGGTTCCCCCCATCACTTAAAGGGGGAAATGAACATGGGGTTCAATCCCTAACCAGGAAGGTATCTCTAACTGATATACCCACAGGCATGTAAATTTTTAATTAGGAAAAAACTCACTGTTTTATGACCAATGTATACATGAAATATGTTTAGCCTTATAAATGTCTCAAAAAGGGTTAGATCTGGGCCATTGAGGTGAATCATCAAGTAAAACTGTTTTCTACGAAAGATTGATGGCCTGAGTCCTCCCTCCAGAACCGAAGTGGTGAAGGAGAGAAAGCCAACTTCCACACACTGGCCTCGAACTCATGCCTCTTCATACTAATAAACCAATAACTATCTTTTCAAATTTAAAAATCTTAGCTCTGCCACAATGGATTCCATTCAAGATTTTAGATTTTATCTCACATTAGTCATACAATTGAAAGATTTATGAAAATTTTCCTGAAACGTTTTGAAAGTCTATTTACAAAATGAAAATGAAAATAGTCAGAACTTATTGGACAAACACGATTCCAAGTGTTTCCTCTATCTGTTTAAAATAATCTTCTTAGGATTATTATTCAGGCAAACCCTGTGTTTTACTAATTTCTCAGATAAGGCAACTGAGTGACAAAGGGGGTAAAGTGACTTGTCCCAGAACTCAGAGCCGTCTAGGAATGTACTCATTTTTTAAAAAACAGTTAAAATGACTGTTGCATAATAACCTCCAAATTATTTTTTTCTCTTTCTGCAGGCAGGAGATTGGACAGAAGGACTTGCTAGCTCACATCCTATACTAAATATATATAATAAATTGCCTGTGAAATGAAAATGTTGCTTGCACAATTTTCTTAATTGAAAAAATTCAGACCTGATCTGGGAAGAGGGCTAAGTGGGACAGTACTTGCTGCATAAACATGAGGATCTAAGTTCAGGCACCTAGCACCCATTTTAAAAAGTCGAGAGTGTTGACAACCTGTCTGTAACCAGAGCTCTAGAGTAGGAGGAGAGGAGATATGTGATACCTCAGGGCTCATTGGTTAGCTAATTAGTGGAAACAGGGATCTCCAGGATCAACAATAGACCTTGTCTCGAAAATAAGATGGAAAGCAAATGAGGAAGACATCCAACATCAACCTCTGACCTTCATAGGCCTAGATTTATGCATGCATGTGCGCATGCACTAAACACACACACCTACATGCATATAACACACACACATACACAAAATAAATACATGAGTAAAATTCAAACCAAATTTTTGTCTAATAGTTTTTATAGTTTTTTTCAGTAGTTTCTGTTTTGTTAGTTTGTTGTCTGTTGGGGTTGTCTGTTTGGTTTTATAATGGATGAAGTGTAAATTTCTTGTTTCTGCAAGAGTCTTGAATGAAGAGTCGATATTTGCATAGGAGCAGTTTCCATTGTATTGACTGTATTCTTGAAGAACTTGCATATATATTCTCACAATTTGATCATAGCAAATTTTGATACATATACAGCTGGCAAAGACACTTCATGGGCTTCTCCCTGTGGTAGCTGAGATCCCAACACAACTTGTAAAGGTTACATTTTGAACTCAGTACAGGCATAGGACACAGTTTTGACTCAGTTTACATATGCTTTGATGGCTTATATACAACCATTAGTATTTTCACAGTATTTCTTTAAAAACTGAAGGGTATTTTGTGTGTCAACAGTCTTTTATGGAAAGGAAGATGACTGCTGTGTTTAACAAGGTGAAGTCTGCTTACTACAGGGCTGTCAATGCGGCTTGCTTTATCCAGTTGTGAAATTCTCATTCCCTTAGCTATTAAAGAAATGTGTGTCCTGGGTGTCTTTTCTTGCTTTGATTTTTGCCCAGCTCTCATTCCAAGACCAAGACAATTTTAAAATGTAAGTTTGGCTGCCAATCAGGTGAACCATTGACATCTCCATAAGATTCTATGACTATTTCAACCAGGAAGAGCGTGAACAAGTTGTCTTCCCTCCAAATTGTATTTTTCCTGACAAGTGTCCCTTTGATCCTGCCCTAGTTCTTTCTCCCCTTGCCCCTCCCAGGTTCCTTGCCCTTGTTCCCCCTACTCTTGCCTTAAAGATTCATTCACTCTTAGAATTATGGGAAATAGAGGTAGAGCCTGGTTCACACTGTACCTCTACAATGTGTTAGTTTGGAAACCTAAGCAAATTAAGAACATTTCTGGAGCCTCTTATTTCTCCACCACTGACTGCACATTCTTTTAGGTTCATGTGAGGATTTGATAACCCTGTCTATGAAAGGGGTTTGCAATTCATACCAAGCAGAAGTTACAATATTCTCACCAATAAAAAACTTATTTTAAGAACAGGCACATTGTGATTTCTGCAAATTAAATGAAAACATTTTTAAAATTCTATATCAGGGGTTCTCAACCTGTGGATTGTGACCCCAAAAGGCCATTTGAAAAAATAGATACTTACATTATGATTCATAACAGTAGTAAAATTACAGTTATGAAGTAGCAACTAAATTAATTTTATGGTTGGAAGTCACCAGAGAATGAGGGACTTTACTAAAAGGGCACAGAACTAGGAAGGTCGAAAGCCATTGATCTATGTGTTTTCTATGAACCAGTCCTTCCCTCCTCATTTTAAGAACGTTTCTCAGAATCCAAAGATGTTTTGTGCCCAAGCTCATGAGAGAAGTTCTCATGCATGTGTTTACACCACAAACATTCCTGCCCTTGTTTGCTCAAGAGAATGAATGTACAATAGGAAAAATAGCAATTGGAAAATTGGTTTGCCCTCTATTTCCAGATGCTGTTGCTCTATGCCTTGAGCATGGTAACACACATAGAAGAAATGTAGCATCCTAGGAAGTGGACAGCTAAGAGAAGGAAACCACAAGCACGGCAATAATGACAACAAAGGAGCAAGAAGAAGAATCATAATTTCTTGGCTGCCCTAGAAAGCTTTCAGTCCCTCAAACCTGAATCCATGTCTCAGCTGAGGTGGCAGTCCTCATAGGCACTCAATATGGAAAGAATTATGGCAACAACATGAATCCCTATATGCAACTTTAGATTATAATGGTGGAATTTGCTGTACCTCACAGCCTGGCAGTCCTTCTGGCCCACAGTCCTGATGCTGCCAGGACTTGAGTGGACCAATCCAGCCTTATTTTGGCTCTGATGGCAGTGGCCTTCACTGGGAAGACCTGGACCAGTGCATCCTTGTTTTGGCTTTGATGGCAACAGTCTTCACTGGGAGGACCTGGACCAGTGCATCCCTGTTTCGGCTTTGATGACAGTGGTCTTCACTGGAAGGACCTGAACCAATAAATCTCTCTTTTGGCTCTGATGGCAGTGATCTTCGCTGGGAGGACCTAGACCGGGGCATCCCTGTTTCAGCTTTGATGACAGTGGTTCTAGTGAGGGCCTAGAGGCATTAGCATGAAACTTTGTAGACTTCTTGCATTAGGAGGCAGTCCAGCAGTTCTGTAAACTGGCCATTTCTATTCACTTGCCCTTCAGCTGGGTTTCAAGGGAAGAGTCCATGGTTTAGCTAAATCGGGACAGGGACAGACGTGGTCTCTCCAACATAAGCTGAAAAAAAAGGTTTAAACCTGTACTCTGCTGAACACAAGGGCATACAGTCTGGTCCAGTGAAAGCTAATACGTGTGTATATTTAACTACAAATACAAGGAGTTGAGAAACATTTCTTTTCTAAATTAAAGGCATTTGGGTGACTTGAGACACTTCCAAAATAGCACAATTTTTGACTGTTTGGCTAAAACAAAAACCCATTCAGGCTTAGAAATTGGCAAAGGCCATTCTATGATAAATGCTTATTCCACAATCACATTTTCCACAAACCCTCTAATTTCCAAGAGTTTTACCACAGAAAAAGAAGCACAGTACAAGATCTGAACAGACAGCTCACAATAGTGACACAGCTTTAATAGGCTGCCAGCATTTAGAGGGTTTTTTCCCATTTCCTCTGTAAAAATCTTACCATTACCAAAACACCCAATGCCACTTTTGATTTTATATTGTTGAGAAAAGATTGTTTATATAAAAAAGCTATTAATTCATTTCCATATTCATTTACCAAATGTTTACTGAGCACCCAATACTGTACAGTCTTTGTGCTATACTCAGATGATAATTAATAAGAAGAAAATAGTCATTATATTCTATTCAGCATTTGCCAGGAGTGCCATTCTAAACATGCCACCCACGTTAAACACCAGCAGTCCACATAGTAGCTCTTTCCAAGAGTTGGTTATATACTGATCTGCTATCCATATAAGAGATCTCCAAAGCCTGGCCAGCCCTTTTGTACTCTGTGATCTGCAGCAATGCTACCTCATCACTGGCTAGTAGCCTCTGCTGATCAGGCCCACCCTACACCCTAACAGAAACACCTTCCTAAAATGGCTAATACATCTTCAAATTAGAATTCAGGAGTTCCTGACTTTTGTTCAGTGGTACAAGGAGATAAATAAAACAAATATTGGATTAAAATAAGAATGTAATAAGTTAGTAAAAGTTTTTAGTATTGAGTTAGTCAACCTGGAACTGTAATAAAATACAAGCATTGTGATAACCTGTGACAGCCAAAAATAGCAAAATAAAACCATACTTCTGGAGAAAGATGGAGAGAGAGAGAGAGAGGAAGTGGGGAAGAGAAAGAAAAGAAATTGTAGTAATTACACTCCTTAGTAAGAAGCCAGAAATAATAACAAATGGAGAAACTGGGGCCTAGGAATGAAGAAACTCATTCTAGGTCATATAAAATAATTCCTAATAGGAAGAAGTAAGACACACAGTCACAGACCCAGATAACCAGCACACCCTGTCCTTGGTGCCCTGTCCCTCTCTGGGTAGCACAGCCTGCCACATAACTATAGCACAGGAGTTCATGTTAGAAGACGATTTTCTCTGGGCAAGTAGACTCACTCACTCATTAGAAAGTTCAGCTCCTAAGGGAGTATTTTGCACTTTTACTATAAAAGCATTTTCATTGAAAAATATAAATACAAAATTATATATATACTTATGAGACATGGTGTGATATGTGATGTTTTATACACGTATATATTATTTAGCATTTAAATCACATTAAACATATCTATATCCTTAAATATATATTATTTTTGCCAAGTAAAAACATTCAGAATACTTTCTTCTAGCTTTTTGAAATGGGCACCATACACACCTAACCATGTGCACACAGAGAACTTCTCACTCCTATGGAATTCTCTCACTTAGCAACAACTGGTCAACCTTTATCCAGAACTCCCCTCTAATCGTAACCACCTCTCTCACTTCTGAGATCAGCTTTCTTTTTGTGAGAGAACCATGTGAAATTAGTTGTTCCATTCTCAGTTTGTTGTACTTGAAGCATTGATCTTCTGTTCCTTCCATGTTGAGGCAAATAAAAGACAGAGGTCTAATTACTTTGTGGTTGAATACAGTTCCATGATTATGTGGCCCACATTTTCTTTATTCATTTGTCATTGATGAACACTTAGATCCCTTCCCATTTCTTATCTATTGTGAATAGTACATAATAAGCACTAAAGCTGAGATGACTTTCCAACATTTGGAATTCATTTTCTTTGGGTTTTTGTCAGTAGCAAAATTGCCAAATTTCAGGGGAATTCTCTATATTTCTTAAAGGGTCACTATTTTGTTTCCCATGTGGCTACATATGTTTAAATGACCAAAACCAGTATGATGGTGTTCTCCTTCTCCACATATTGTTAACTTTTTAAATGCTACACATTTCTCCTAGGATTAGGAGAAAGCTAACAGCGGCACTGATTAGCATGTCTCAGATCATACGTAGCTGATCTTGGACCTGTGTTTTCGTTTTTGTCATTTTAGTATCTTCTTTTGAAAAATATCTATTTAGTTCTGCTGCTTACGCATCTGGTTATTTGGTTTCTCTATTCTAGTTTTTGGTTGTTGTTCCTTATGTGTTTGGATATTAGTCCATTTTCAGATACACAGTTTGTAAATGATGTGGTTTTCATCTTCATTCTGTTCTTCACTTTGATGAAACCCTATTTATTTTTATTTTTATTACCTAAGCTTTGGAGGTCTTGCCAAAAAGAAAGCAAAAGCAAGCAAATAAAAATAAATTTACCCACTCCAAAGTCCAGCCACATTTATCCTGTGTTTCCTTCTAGTAATTTTCTAGTTTCATGTCATATTAGAAGCCATTAGTCCATTCTGAGAGATTTTTCTTCGTTGTTTTAATAATGGGAGAGAACAGGATCTGGCTGCATTATTTGTACATAACTATCCAATGTTCACGGAATCACTTATTGAAAAGACAGTCCAGGCCCCACGGATGCTGTTTTTGCCTTTGTGAAAAGTCACTTGACTGTAGATGCGTGAATTTCCATCTAAACTCTGTGATGTATTCTATTGGTCAGTATGGTGATCATGTTTCTGTTTTAATTCCCTCAGTATTCATTTTGCTTAAGACTTTTTTGCCTGCTTCACGGTTTTGTTTACCGAGGTTTCTGTCCTGCCCTGTCCTGCAGTCATTCAGTCCCAAAGAAAGACACAGAGGTCTGCATTAATTATAAACTAGTTGGCCTATTATCTCAGGCTTCTTATTAATTAATTCTTACATCTTAACCCATAAT
>LOJH01033107.1:2492-15934 GCA_001685095.1 Ellobius talpinus | reverse complement strand
AGGTCCTCTGGAAGAGCAGCCAGAGCTCTTAACCACTGAGCCATCTCTCCAGGCCCAATATGTCAATCCTTGACAATAGTTTCTCTAATTTCTGGTAAGGAGCTATGCCAAGACCATATTTACAAGGACACTAACACATGGTACAACTTGTGATACACGAAAAGTTTCACAGAAAAGCGAAAAGCAATTAGCAATCTGCACTCTGGTTATTTGAAATATCAATCCTCAAAACAAAACTTTTAAATCTATGTCAAGACTAAGAAAACAAAGTATCATGCTTACTTAAATTAATTGGTATCTCAAGTATTTGTTTTTAAATAGTTCAAAAAAGAGAAAATTAAACAAGGACCCCAGTTTCAATGGTATCATTTTATATATATATATGCAAATGTATGTATGTACATATATGTATAAAGAATCTTCTATTACTGATGTAATAGTTTTCTGATTCAAAGTGAGCTACTATTCTAATTTCTTCCCTAGAAATACACATTAAAAAGTTTTAACATATCCACACATAATAATACATTAAATTTCCTTAAGGTTGGGCACAAGCTTTGAGGAAACACTGGTGCTTCCCACAAGAGGTTGCATTATCCATTAGCTTTCAGAATTGGATCTTAATGTAGCTCTCAGTTTATAGTGAGTGTTACTATTAACACTGACTAAAGGTGTTGGAGATGCAAGCAAATATGACTAATACACACTAGAATTACTACTAAGGTTAAATTATTAATAAGTATATGCTCACATTGAAGTTACAGACAAGCAAAAGGCATAAGTTTCGGTTTTAGAATTCTTTATCTAGGGTAAGGGTATTCACATTTAAGATAAGGCCCCCATGCTTTCCCAAAAATTTATGGCAAAATGCTCAGATTCTTAATACATATTTGAAACTTGGATGCATGCTTAATTCCATGCACTTCAATTGAAGTATAAAAAACTTATTGATAAACTAAATCAAAAGAGTATTTCAAAGTGAAAGTATATGCTGACCGTTCTCCTTGTAGCCCATGCCGAGGATGACCTCTGGCGCTCTGTAGTAGCGAGTCACAACATAAGGCGTCATCATAAAACTTGTTCCTGCAGTCCTCGCCAGTCCAAAATCAAGAATCTTCAAAGTGCAGTCTGATTTGACTACTATATTACTAGGCTTTAAGTCCTTCAAGAAATAAACATGAAAATGATTGCTAAGACAGATACAAAGGGTTTACTGCTCAACTGATTTGCATAAGCTGTTTTCTCTGTAATATCACTACAGAGATTCAACAAATAGGCAAACCCAAGAAGTCAGATTTAAAATGTTTTCATTGATATGAAAATAAACCCAGTATGGATGTCAATAATGTTTTATTTCCTAGAAATTAGTATTGGCTAGAAATTCTTGGTCAAATAGAGCAGGAGATTTGGAAAGGCATCTTAAAGCTCATTTAAGAACTTTTGTGTGGTGCTGGAGAGATGACTCAGTGGTTAAGAGCATTGGTTGCTCTTCCAGAGAACCCTGGTTCAATTCCTAGCATCCACATGCCAGCTCACAAGTGTTTGTAACTCCAGTTCCAGACAGATAAAACACCATAAAAGAAATAAAAAATTAAACAAACAAAAAAACCCTTTTGTGCTAGGTACAGCAGCCAATCCTTTGCAATCGCAATACTTGATACCAGAGCAGAAAGATTGGAAGTTCAAGATACATAGTATAATGCTTAGATTGTTGTTAACTTGACACAAGAGTCACCTGGAAGAGCGGAGAAGCTGCCTCTACCAGAATGGCCTGCAGACAACTCTGTGGGAGGTATATTCCTAATCAGTGATTGATGTGGGAGAGCCCAACCCTCTGTGGATGGTGCCCTCCCGACTTTCTTCAGAGATGGACTGTTATATGAAAATTTAAGATGAAATAAGCCTTTCTGCCCCCAACTTGCTTTTGGTCAGTGTTTTATCACAGCAAAAGAAAGCAAATTATGACACACAGCAAGACCCTGTCTTAAAACACCAATCACAGACAATAAAAGAACTACTATGGTAAGAATTATAAATTATCATTTACATTCATTTGCACACTAAATTATAGCATTAAAAGTCCCTAAAGTCACAATAAGCTTTATATTACTTTAAAACCAATATGAAACATTCTGCTAATATTCACGTGATCAAATTTGACAAAATCTTGGCATATGTTATTTGAACACTCATAGTCATATGTGTTTGCTTTTAAAGGGAGGGAGGCTTGGGATCAACCTCAGTACAATAGATACTCAGCTGTAAAGGACCAAAATAGTGATTATCAGCCTGCCCATTCCTGACTTCCCACATAAAATCACAAACATTTGCTCATAAACTCTTGTTCACATGTGAACTAGTGTGCTGGTGCCACTGGTCCATAAAATTCCTTCCTGCTGGTAGTGCTACATAATGTCTTTGTGAAAAACTGCCACTTGGTTCCAGCCAGAAGGAAATCTGTGTGATACCTATTAAAATAAAGGCAGTGGCATAAATGCGCAGGCCTTCATACTCATCATGCTCGTGCCTATGAGCTTTGATGAACACTCATAGCACAGTCACACTATCTCACATGCACAAATGAGTAGCAGACACAAACACCAAGAGCAAAAGCCTTCAGGACAAAGATCCCTTTTTAAATGTCTACATGCAGGAATTACTTGTATGCTGTTTCCAACTTATTCTGACAAGCCATCATGCATAGGCTTAGGAAACAGATTCTTACAACAGAAGACACAAAAGGTTATCATTACTGTTCTGCAAATATAACGTTGCTAATACTTCTGAAATACGGCATATGAAACAAAGGAATGTCCATGCTTAAGAATAAAACATTACAAACTTTAATCACTTCCATATCTGTCACTACAGATGGAGATTATTGGCTCTTTATACTAGCTGGTTCTAGTCTAGAAAAAAATTTTGTTATGGAATAATTAAGAATAAATACATTTTTTTAAAAAAAACAGTTTAAGACAATAAATTGCCAAGAGTATTTGGCTCTAAGAATATTAACTAAAATTCATCTTTCTCTACCAATGTTTATCTTTTTAAAGATGCCATAATATTGTTAACTACATATGGAAGAGTGCCTTGGAGTTTACATTTGTGCCGAGAGGAGAAATAACTCAACATTCTGTCTTTCCTCCCTGATTTTCTAAGCCTCTCCAGTCAGACGAGGAGGCATGAGTAGACCCATTAGGTAGTGTCTGAATGGGAACAAAGTAGAGGAGGGTCAGCACATAACCTTCTGAGGCTCATCCCTTGCTCTGGTGATTAACAATACTCCAGACAGTGGGCTTTGTTGGCAGTGGGGTTGTTCATCATCTCTATGAAGCCAAGTTCCCACCCCCACCATAATCTGCCTGAATACATAATGAGAGAATTCCTTAGCCACGTTTACCTAGAGTTTGATATTTGTTATTATAACCAAGTCTATTGTATTCTGGTTAACTGACCCAGGACTGGGGAGTTACTATTACAAGTTGAGTATCCCTACTCTGAAATCTGAAAGGCCCAAATTTAAGTCATTTTGAGTATAACTGATAGTACTCAAAAGGATCTTATATCCACTTTGATGTCTCCACTAAGGAAAACTTAAAGGTAGCCTCAAATTAATCCAAGGATACAAGGCCCATCATGCCAGTGCTTTGAATTTCAGGCAATCTGGATTTCTAACTTTCAGATTTAGGGATGCAATACTCACCTGGTAAAGGCTATGCAAATATCTAAAATCTACAACATTCCACAATCTGAAACATGCTGGCTCCAAGCATTTCAGATTACAGACCACGTATTCAAGGACACAGGACTATGAGTTGGTGACTGAACAGCACTGAAAGCAGTAACAAAATGGAAAGGGACCCTAATTACACAGATGCACAAGTATTTTACGTCATCTGCACAGGACCTGTGTAATGAATGGGCTGACGACTGAGAGCGGGACTTGTTCTGCAAAGGAAGTTGTATGCGAAGGTAGACACAGTCATTTGCCCCATATTATTTACATCTGCTTTTGGGACAGAAGGGCACAGTCCAGTCAGTAGCTGTGACAGAGGCCATGTCCACAAACCAAAACACTTAGAATGTGCTCTTTATATAAGCAAGTTCCTTAACCCCTGTTCTAGAAGACGTTGGAAAGCAAGACTTTGTTGGTGACTACTAGCTCCATTGAAGGAACTAGCTACATTGATTGCAAGCAGAAATGAAAGGTAACCATGTCATCGTTTTGGATGAACTAAATGCTACTAGAACCCAGAAAAAGGTGACAGATGGTTTAGTTTATCACCGGACCAAGCATCATCCTTTTATATGCCTATCTTGTAACTTGTTTCAGTTAAAAGAACACGAAAGAATGTGATGCTCACCAGATCTGAAGAGAAATTCTAGACAAAACTCGAGTCACCATGGGAATATCTTATACCATGGGAAAAGACTGTCCCTGGGAAGCAAACCTGAATCTGACCCAAGAAATGGAACAATGTCACATAGTCAACCCTGAGGACCCTAAACAAGCACTGTGCTGTTTCAAGTCACAGACATTCTCAGCTTGTTTCTATGCATCATTTTCCCACAACAGAACAACTGAAGGCTCCTTATCAAATCCTAGAATTGATTAAATCACCTCAGTCTGTCCAAAGAAGCCTGAAGGCTTGAAGGCCGACTCAAGAGAGCTTCAAATAAGTCCAAGAATACAGAAGCCATCAGCTAACGAATATGCTTTAGAAAGACACACAATCAAAAAGCTATACTTCTTTCAGTTACTGATAAAAATTGCAGTATGAAAAACAAAACTTTAAGTCTGTTGTCAAGAAAGGTGCTAAGCATCTTACATGGGCAGGACAGCAAGAAACTTTCTGCTCCAAATATCAATAACAGAAGACCCTTTTGCTCCTGTCTTTCATAGGTAGGAAGAAGGTCAAGAAAGCTGAGCAGCCAGCCCTTGAACACACAGCCTTCAATACTCACTTGAGATATACTTAAGGAGGAGATAGTCTAAAACGAGGGTAGTTCTGGGGACCCTTGAACCTGGGGCTATGACCTCTAATTAGACAGTGTGACTAACTCTAATTCTGAAATTTTACAATAAGGAAGAATATGTTCTGAAGCCTTACAGCTGGTGTCATATTAATGGTGACTATATGGTTTGAGAATGTTTGCATGTGTCTCCCAAGGGAAATGTTGGAACCTGTAGAGGGTGGGGACTATTAGAAAGTAATTATGTCATGGGCACTGTCGTCAGAACAGATTAAAGTTGGTTTTGTGGAATGGGTTAGCTCTCAGAAGGGAGTTAGGGTTAAGCAAAGCATCCTACACACTTGGCACCTTTTACACACAATCATATTTGCTTTCTGTTTCTCTGCCATGCTTGTAACTAACTGGCCTAAGTGATCATCACCAGAAGTTGATGAGGCTACCTGATCTCAGAATTTCAGCCTCCAAAACAGAGCTAATTCTTTTCCTTATCAATGAACACCTTGCTTTAGTTATTTGTTGTAATAATGAAAAACAAACTAATCAATGGTGATGACAGGCAAGACAAAGACAAAGTTGGCTATTTTTGCTATTGTTCTTCAACATTTTACTGTAAGTTCTAGCTAGAACAATGGGGAGGGGGAAGGTGCCCAAACTGAATAGAGTAAAGCTACAGTGCAGTTGACATGATCTTTAAAAAAAAAAATTCAGTGTGCATGAACACACAAGAGGAGGTTAGAAAGAAGTACAATGACATACTTTATGACAGAGGAAAGACCATGTGAAGATACAAGAGAGTCCTTATGGACCTCACCAAAACCACCATATTTTAGGCACTGTGAACTATGAGAAAATAACTCCTGCTGTTCCAGCTACCCAACTTACAGTACTAAAGGCTAATGCAACTTAGGAAACTGAAAGATCTTATGGGTCACAAATTGGAATACTAAATATTGCCAAGATGATAAAGCCATCAAACCAACGTTCAGATTCAATGAAATCTTTGTTCAAAGTCTAGTGTTTTTTTTCTGAAGAAATTAAAAGGTTGATCTTCAAATTCATATGCACTCAAAGTTTCAAAACTACTGAGAAAGGAGTCAGGATTCAGTTTCCCATTTCAAAGCAGTAGAGCTACAACTGTAACTGGTGGGTGCAGAGATGGCTTGGTGGTTAAGAGCACTGATTGCTCTTGCAGGGGACCTGGATTTGGCCTCCAGTATCCAAACTGGAAAGTCATAAAATCCTGTAAATCTAGTTTCAGGGAAGCCTATCACCTCTGAACTCCATGGACCCCATATCCTTGTGGCAATATACACATACAAATTTGTAAAAATGTGATTCCAATATAGGGACAGACATAAAGACTAATTATATAAAACTGGCAGTCCAGGAAGAGACCCACATATTTGTGACCAGCTGTATTCTGAAAGGGTACCAACACAATTCTCTGAGAGCTTGGACAACTGAATGTCTACACATGGGAGAATGAAGACAGGCTCTTGCATTACACCATGTAAAAAATGAATTCAAAATAGATGCAATACCATAAAACTCTTCTAAGAAGAGATAATGTTAAATCTTTATGACCTTCACTTTAGCAGTAGATTCTTATACAAGACATAAGGGCACATGCCATAACAAAATTTTGGTATTTCATGAAAACTAAAACATTTTATGTATTAATAAGACATCATCAGCAAAGTGAAAACCAATATATGTATAAATTATTTCTGGTAAAGGTTTAGTATACATAGAACTGGGATACACATTCTCTCTCTCCTCTCTCTCTCACTCTCTCTCTTGCTGCCTGCAGACCATGATGTACGTTCTCAGCTACTGTTCTAGTGCCATGCCTGCCTGCTTGTTGCCATGCTCCCTACAACATTAGTCACGGACTCATCCTCTGAAACTGTAAACCACCAGTAAACTCTTCTTCTGTCAGTTGCCTTGGTCATGGTGTTTTGTCATAGCATTAGCAAAGTAATTAAGACAACTCTCATTAGCCATTAGAAAAATGTTTATCAAGAACACAATAAAATACCACTTCATACCCATTATGATGACTAACGCAAAAAGGTCTGGTACTAAATACTGACAAAATTGCAGAAAAATTGGAGAACCCTTATATAAGGGTTCTGAGAATAGGAAATGGTACCCAATTTGAAAAACAGTTTGATTGTTCCTTAAAAATATAACACCACATGATCCAGTAATTCCACCCAGAAAAACTAAAGAACAAAGACTGAAGAAATACTTGTACATAAATTTTCATAGTAAAACACTGTGGAATATGACATATGGAATATTATTCATTCACAAAAAGAAAAGACATACTAATAGATGCTACAGCATAGACACTGCAAATACATTACACTAAGTCAAAGAAACTATACAAAAGGCCATATGATTACATTTATATGAAATATCTAGAGGACAGGTAAATCCATAAATATTGAATTGCTAGGGTATGGAAAAATTGACAGAAATGAAAAGTGACAGTTTGAGGGATGTAGTTTTGAATTTTTTAGGCAAGATGATGAAAACTTAGAATTTGACAGAGGTTGTGGTTGTACAATACTGTGAATGGACTAAATGCCACTGAGTCATATACTTCAAAACAGTCTGTTATGTGGATTTTACTTCAGTGATTTAAAAGAATAAGATCATTATTATGTGGGCTGGAGAGATGATAGCTCAACAGTTCGGAGCATTTGCTGCTTTTTGGTTTCCAGCACCCACATGGCAGCTCACAACTGTCTGTTAACTCCAGTTTAAGCAGATCTGACGCCCTCTTCTGGCCTATGAAGGCATTGCATGCATGTAGTACACTTAAATACATGCAAGCAAAATATTTACAAAAAATTAAAAAAAATCCTTAGAAAAGAACATGGTGATATTTTTCTACTAACCCGGTGAATAATTCCAGCAGAGTGAAGGTGCTTGATTCCACACAGCATTTGATAGAGAAGGTAGGACATTCTTTCATGATCTAACTCCATCTGAATCACTTGGCAAAGATTTGCATCCATGAGCTCCATGACTATGTAACTTCACGGGTAGAAAAAGATGACAGCTAAAGTGTATAGCAACAATCTATTGACAAGTACTAGTAAAACTTTGTATCAACAGCATTCATTCTAAATACCACACTTACACATCTTGAAATTCTTCTAGGGATTTCTGTGGTGTGAAAACATTCAAAAGGCCAATTATCTGTGGCAAAAGCAAAGAAATAAAAACATTAGAAACTACTTCCTAATACTTCATTTGAGAACTGCAAATACATGTATTATAATAATTCACTATAAAGTTTAAAATCATCCAATTTTTATATACTAAGCACAAATAAACACATGTTTACTAAAATTTCATTACTAGGAATTGGAGAAAAGAAAAAGAATGACCTGGAGGAACAAAAGATCTTTGGGGCAAATAAAAATGAGTTAACTATAAAGGTGGAAATATTACATAAATACCACACATTAATTCAAACTCGTAGATTCTCTTATCCCAAGTGAACCCCAGGGGCTGAGGGTATAGTTCAGCCGTCATGTTTACTTAGCATGCAGAGACACTGGGTAAATTTCCTAACACCAAAAAGAAAAAAAGAGTGCTGGAGAGATGGCTCAGCGGTTAAGAGCATTGACTGCTTTTCCAGGGGTCCTGAGTTCAATTCCCAGAAACCACAAGGTGGCTCACAACCATCCATAATGAGATCTGGTGCCCTCCTCTGGCCTGCAGGCATACATGCAGGCGGAACACTGTATACATATTAAGTAAATAAATCTTTAAAAAAAGAAAAAATAGAGTGTAATCTAATGTAAATTGTGGAATTTGGGTGATACATTAATGCAGGTTTATCAGTTATGACAAATGTACTACTCAGATGGGGTGCTATATACATACAAGGACAAATACATTCAAGCTTGTATCTTTCTCTCCCATTTGCTATGAAACTGTCCTAAAAGTCTTAATATTTGATGACAAATGATGTAGGCATTTATACAAAATAAGTGCCCGATAGAGCATAAATAGAAAGTGTTATGTGAAGCCCTTCCATTGACTTTGAAGGACAACTATACTACTTGGTCCTCAGTTACTGTCCAGGTCATTCCTACATTCAGTACACCATAACAGAATCTTATTCTCATAACAAGTTCATCCTAGACCACATAAGATCCTTGTTAGAAAGAAAGAATGAGTTGACATGCTTTCACAGGCCAGTATACAACAATGCACTTGACTTACATTTTTAAACGTTTGATGGCGATTTAGGTTAAAAAGAGGTTGCTGGTTGGTTTCCTGACCCAAATAATCACATAAAAAACTGTTTAGGTGTATTCCTATCTAGCTCTTACATCTTAAATTAACCCAGTTGTATTATTTTATATTTTACCATGAGGCTTGTGGTTTAATGGTAAGGTTCTGGCATCTTTATCCTTCAGCAGCTATATGACATCTCCCTGACTCCGCCTTCTTTCTCCCTGCAGTTTAGTTTTCCCACCTAGCTTTATTCTGCCCTGCCATAGGCCAAAGCAGCTTCTTTAATAACCAATGGTAATAAAACATATTCACAGAATACAGAGGGGAATCCCACATCAATTTAGGAAAAGGAATGCTTTTCTAGATATAATCTTCATGGGGACAGCATGTATGCCATTCATGGATGCATTAAGCTCTGCTTGCAGAAGGCGCCTGCCAGTAAATATTCAGAAAAACATGAAACCAGAAAGGATAAACTAATTAAAGACAGAGGGAATAACTGGGTGGAGAGATGGCTTAGTGATCAAGAGCACTGATGTTCTTCCGGAGGACCTGGGCTCAATTCCCAGGACCTACATGTCTGTAACTTCAGTTCCAGGGGATCTAACACTCTTATGCAGACATAGATGCAGGCAAAACACAAATGAACATAAAATAAATAAACCCTTAAAAAAAAACTGCCAGTGGTAGTGGTGAACAGCTTTAATCCCAGCACTCAGGAGGCAGAAGTAGGTAGATCTCTGTGAGTTCAAGGTCAGTATGGTTTACAGAGCAAGTTATAGGTCAGTCAAGGCTAAAGGCATATATAGAAACAAAAATGGGATTAATAAATGCTTAGAGCTGCTGAGTATAAGAGGTAGGGAAGAACAAAAGGACATAGGGTTTCTTTCTGGTTTTATATACACACACACACACACATATTAGCGAACATATTAAACTATTCAACTGTATACTTTAGGCAAATGAAGACACAGCTGTCTTATTTAAAAAAACTAAATAAATTATCTTAATCAGATTAGATAGTCAAGCAAAAGTCAAGGACTGACTAGTGGATGAGCTATGGCTAAATAGCAAAGAACTAATAATTACCACGACCAAGTAAAAACTTACTGAAAAACATTGTTTTTCTCTATGGACAAAACAACAACAAAGAACAGTAACTAGATAATGCAACTAGATATAGCATATAAAGATTTCTAAAAGGTATTTGTGAAAATGTCTCTAATAATATGCATGTGAACACAAAGAATTAGGGTAGCTGAAGAATTCTGATAGCTATGCATGGCAATTTCTACAACACGCTCAACAGTTGCAGCTATTATGAAGACAATCTGAGCAATTCTGGGAAGTAAAGCCAGTAAATGTAAAGTTAGAATGAAGAGGTGGGGGCAGGGTAACCCCAACACTCTGGGGAGGACAGCCACACTTTATCATTGATATCTAAATGAGAACAACAGAAAGTACTATACTTAATTCTCCCAAACAAGCAGAATACAATGTGACTTGCTATCAGGTCCTTGGCCATTACTTGTTAGTCAAGTGGTTTAATATCTGCAATAGCGAGACAAGCCTCAACAGCTATTAGAGGAATCCATCAGACACTGTGTGTTAAGTGTCTCATCAGAGTGACCAGGTTAAAAGAGAAACAAAAACTACAAAAACCTTGAAAACAGTAGGGAAACATCATTTCAAGATGATCTGTGCAGAACAGAAAGTTCTGAAAAGATAAAACATTACATAAAGTCCAGCATACACCAGGGGTGGCAGGGTGGAGCTGCCTGCCATTCACGGCTTCCATTATATTAGTTTTATGTTCATTCAATGAACAAACCATGTTAAGCACCCAATCTGGGACACTTTGGATGGCTAGGCATACAAGACATGCTTCCCAAACTCTCCATACTGTAGATGGACATCTTTGTTGCCACCCAGGGTGGAGAAAGAAGTATTTGAATTAAACAAAGAAAAACCGAGGCAACACCTCCACTGCCTTAAAGAAACTAGGTCCAGAGACTAAAAGGGGCATGAGCAGCTCTAGCAGAAGAAAGGCCACAAGCAGAACTCTGACAAGCACCACATCTGGCTCCTACCTATAACAAGAAACTACAATTTCTTCCTTGATAACCCCTCTTCCTCTGTCATCCCCTTTCCCAAAAATCTAACTTTCACTCCATCTTTAAGAGTCAAAGTCTAGTCTCAAGCCCTTTAAGCCTTCCTAGTTCACTGAAGCACACAGAAGTCTCCCACTTGAGATGTTAGCATGCACTGTCCGCCCTCTACTATCTGACAGTTAAATTATTACTGCTTTGTGGTATCTAACTCTCATCATGCTTCACTGCCTCCAAAACAACAGCATAAATAATAAGCCCAATCATTAACATTTATATAGTTCCCATTAGTGATGACTTTAATACATAAAGGTTCTTTGCGTGGCTAGCTCTCAAAATGTGATGAATTGTATTTTCTACACCAGAAAGTATGGAAATCATTATATTTTATAAGTTTCTTTGGATAATGTCTCTGGCTAGCACTTTCAGTTTAGTGCTTCATAAAACTGTCCTTTCTGCAATTCTCTCCTAGTTTATGCCCTCCTAGTTTGGAAGGACCGTCCTGTTAAGATAATCACAAACATATCAGTATGCTTAATGTAAACTTAAAAACATTTAACTGGAGCTGGAAAAATGGCTCAGCAGTTAAGAGCAGTGGCTGCTCTTCCAGAGGTCCTGAGTTCAATTCCCAAAAACCACATTATGGCTCATAACCATCTAGAATGGGATCTGATACCCCCTTCTGGCACGAAAAAAATTAACTGTTCATTTTCAAAATGAATGAAAGTTTTATCTTCAAGTTAGAAATGTTTTTCCTCGTTCTCTGTAAATATTTCCAAAGTTTTTGTTCAACTGTTATTATCAGCGGTTATCTGAGTAAAAGTAAGTACTGAGACCACTTATAAAAAGTCAGAATTGGGTGCAAAGAAGTTGTTTGAATTTTGATTCCTATTAAGTTCCAATGTCCAAGTGCAATGGGACTGATTTCATCTCTGTACAGTTTTCTGAAATGCCAGTTTTACAGGGAACAAAAAAGCTAAGATGAGAAAAATTCTGAATAAAATGCTTTTCAAACACTTATCTCCCTAAAACTCTTTCTATAAATTAAATGCAAGAAAACTAACCATTTAAATTTTAGATCTCATTTTTCCACTTTTGGTACTACTTACTAATGGTGGTAGGGAGTAGGGATGGAGGGAAAGTCTGTAGATTTTAAATAATGTTTCAGTGTAGAGAATTTAAAGTCCCTAATATTTTTTAAAAGCCTTTGGTAGGCATATATTCATGAATAAATCTTGATTTCATTTATACTTAAGAAACATGAAATATTCACTTACATTTTTGTGATTAACACATTTCATAAGAACTAGTTCTCGGTAGGCTCGCTTAGCATGAGTCTGATTCTGAAATGGCCGGCTGAGCTTCTTGATTGCAACATTTCTTTCGAGAATGGCATCATAAGCTGCACTGTAATAAGAAATTAAAAATAAACATTAAGCACAAAGTTCTAAAACCAAATTTACAAAGCAATCACATAGACTCCTTACTTTCTCCACTGAGACTTTGTCACCCAAGATCCCTCAGCATGGGTGGACACGAGTACCTAAGTTCTTTTTGTCTTTTTTTTTAAATGCATTTAAAAAATGTATTTATTTTGTATGTTTTGGGGGGGCGGGTAAGAGTATTTCCCTTATACAATTCTGTTAGATTTTAATATTTTACCACAATTGTTCTGAGTTTCTTAAAAAGAGAAACATATTACAGGTTAAGACTTCTTCCTCTTCTGTTCTCAGAGGTAAGCTTTTATCTTTTCTGCATATGTAGTCAATCCAAAGTATATAGAACTGCTTTGCATATCTGATATATTGCAGAGAAATTAATACAATATGGTGGGGTTTTTTGTAGATCGTTTTAACACTCAGGTCTATACTTCTGACAGTGTCCATCTGACACAGACAGCTCCACTTCATTTTAAATGTTGTACAGTACTTTGCTGTTTGACTGTATCATAACGTTTTATTCTCCTGTTGCCAGACTTGATGCTGTTTCAACTTCTGCTATAGAAATAACACTTTAGGGGGCTGGAGAGATGGCTCAGAGGTCAAGAGCACTGACTGCTCTTCTAGAGGTCCTGAGTTCAATTCCCAGCAACCACAT
>LOJH01033106.1:0-14577 GCA_001685095.1 Ellobius talpinus | reverse complement strand
CTTTATTCAACCAATGAAAGCAACACAAATACAGAAGGACCTCCTACACCATGTATGTTACATTTTAAAGTTTGTGTACGTTTAGAACAAGAGGTCCAGGCACCAATAAAAACAGCCCAGATGATTCAGCGTCTAAAACAACTTCAGGGCTGCTTAGATGATCTAGTCTCACAGACTTCTACACCCAAGACTTAACAATTATCTGAAATGTTCTCAGGGTCCCTCAAAGATCACTGCACCCAGCAATCAGCAGGAAGGACATAGAGAACTATGTCCAAATTCCCAAAATATTGTTTATGAATGTTTGTTTTTATTTAGTGGGGGTTGGTTAAAATTTGTTATTGGTCATAATCAATATCTTTCTAAAAGAAGAAAGGGGGATATGAAATAAAATGGAGGGAAAGGGTAGATTATTAAATCTACATTAATTTAAAATGATCTCAAAATATTTTACATTGGCGTGGATTTTAGTTTATTGATATAAATTTAATATTAATTTTGCTATACTATATATTTCTACTCTCATTTAAGGTATTATGTTTATGTAGCTCATTTAAAAAGGTAACATATAATTAAGAAATACAGATTATAGTCATCTATAATAGTCAAACTTAAGGTCACATTAGTCAGGTTTTCTTGATATACCGAGATATATTTCAGATGATAGGTCATCTTCAAGCACTTCAATGACCTACAAAATATGGCATTTAAAATGTTTTAATTACAGAATTCTTTTGATGTGAAACATGTCTGCTCCTGGCAGCACCGATCTACTCCCGAGAGGATGATGGGCACTGAAGACACTCTATATGATGTTTATTTTCTTTTTGGCAAAACTAGGCCATTGGGCAAAAAATTATCCTTGCCTCAACTGCTAACAGTAAGCACACTGTCCAACTTGGACTAGCAGGACCCAAAGAAAAGTGGCTGCTAAGCCTTGCTAAGGCAGGGTTGGACAGTCCTTCAAATTCTCCTGCTGCTTAAAATGGTCTGTCAGATATTCTAGGCCTATATCCAAAGTTGGATGCTCCAGTGTCACCAAGTGTCCAGACAAACCTTGGGTGACTATCCAGGCAACCAGCTGTTTCTGTCATTTCTTACATTTTTTTAGAGTCACTTGCTTGTACTTCCTGCTTTCTCAGGTAATATTATCTCCTTCTCAGGTCTTTGATGAGGTCAAAAGCTAAACATTTATAATTATAATTTTTCTTAGTTATGATAAAAAGGTAAATTAGATATAAAAGTTTAGATACCAAGATAGGATAGATAATAAATATTTTCTCTAAATACAAATAGACTAGATATTATAACCATAATTCTTACTTGATAACTATTTTGGTATATGTAATTTACTATGTTAAAGCTAAAACCTTCCTTTTTGATTTGACAGACAAGGGGATGTGATGTGGGATGTCTTTCTGTGTGCTGTGAATGTTTTATTACCACTGGTTAATAAAGAAACTCTGGCCTATAGCAAGGCAGTATAAATCCAGCCAGAAAATCCAAGCAGAGATACAAGGAGAAAGGTGGAGTCAGGGGCAGATGTCAGGGGGCCACTGGTGTAGGCAGAGGCTGCTTGTCCATTTCCCAGCTGCTCAGACTCCTGAAATAATCACACAGAGACTATATTATTTACAATACTGTTTGGCCAATCACTTAAGTGTACTTCTAGCTTGCTCTTCTATACAAAACTAACACATCTCCCTTAATCTGTGTATCACCACTTGGCTGTGGCTTACTGGCAAGGTTTCAGCACATCTGTCTCTGGGGGAGGCTCCACAGCTTCTCCCTGAATCTGCCTTCTTTCTCCCAACATTCAGTTTTGTTTTCCTGCCTAGTTCTATTCTGCTAAGCCACAGGCCAAAACAGATTTATTCATTAACCAATAAAAGCAATACATAGACAGGACTTCCCACACTACACTGGAGCAACAAGGCGTACTAGAGAATAGGTAATGCCATAAAGGCACATGGCAAAATACAGACGAATGGAAATGGGTTAATTGAAGTTGCAAGTAAGAGCTAGTGAGTAATAAGTGTGAGCAATAGGTCAGACAGCTTGTAATTAATATTAAGCCTCTGAGTAATTATTTTAAAAGCAGCTGTGGGATGGGGTGGGACAGAGCATCCTCTGTTTACACACAGATGACAAATAGAACACAAATGTGGGTTGCAAATGATGATTAAGGAGGCTACAGATAGCCCAGGACACTTTGGCCCCTGTACTGCAGCTTTTCAACTCTCTACAACCTCAGTGCCAGGCAGGTAATCAGTCTTCTAGAATCTCTGACACACGTGTGGGAACTTCAGCTCACTCTCCCATCTTAAGTTTACTCGTTGGTATAAACGCAGGTGCGGTCTGAGTAACCACCGGCAACAACAACGACACTCCAGTCACCAGAGAAGATCTAGGGGTCAGAGACTTTAGAAGCCAGGAGCAAAGACCAGGCAAGTCCTGGGAGACTTGGAAGCAGACCCCTGCTGTCATTGGAGGGCAGTATGTCCAGAACCTGAGCTACAGCAAGAACAACCCAGGGAAGTTCAAGGATGTCATCGCCATCAGTTTTGCTGAGCTCCCAGTCCAGGATCCCTTGGCCCCATCACCGTGGGTCCATATCAAGAAGCATGTGGCAAAGCAGAGTTGCACATCTCAGGGTTCCAGAAAGCCAAAACCAGAGAAGAGAAATGGCAGGGATCTTACTGCCCCCAGCTGTAGCATGGTTAATAAAAACCCAGAGACACATGTTGGGGTTCAGTCTGAAGATCAGAAAGGCAAAAGCAGGCAAGTCACTAGAAAGCTCTTACCTCTAAGAAATCTTCAGACTGAAAGAGAGAGAGTTTCTGTCTCATCCCACCTTATATTCCTCTCTAGTGATGGGATTAACAGTGTGTGCAGCCACTGCCTGGCCTGTATGGCTGACTAGTGTGGCTGCTTTGCACTGAACTTCAAGCAAGCTTTATTTATTAAAACACAAATAATATAATCTCTATACTCAGCCAAAGACACCCCTTATAACCCCACCTTCTCCAGTATGGCTTCCCCTTCTAAAATGTCTATGGCCTTTGCCAGCACCACAGCTGGGGACCATGTCTTCAGCACTTGAGATTTGGGGGACACTCCAGATACAAACTATACCAAGCATGTGAGACCCCCTCTGCTGGCCAGAGGCCCAAGATTCTAGGAGCAGAGCAAATTCCCTATGGACATTATGGAAGCTGAGTTTCAGGACTGGAGGACATCCTAGAAAGAGATATGTGTGAGTCCAAGGAGAGTCATGCTTCCATGACAGCAGAGTGTCCAGATACTTCCTGGGTCTCTGTGGTGCAAACTGTATCCACTTGACTTCAGGACCAAGGGCAGGCATGAGTTCAAAGACAGAGGAGTGGAGCACAGGCCTTGAACCAGCATAGGGAGCAGGGTCTACTCCAATCTGTAAATCTGGGCATCCCAGGGTCAGTTGCTTGTCATTGCTATGATCATTACCTGGAAAGAGAGATGTTAGCAAGGAACAGTTTGGGGAGGTCCAGGCAGTAGGATCCTGGGAAATCTGGTCACATTGTATCCACAGTTGGGAAGCAGAGAGAGTTGAACTGATGCTCAACTTCCTTTTTCCCTTTATTTTTCCCCAGTCTGGAATCTCAGTTCTCAGGATGGTGCTGCCCACATTCAGAGTTGGTCTTCTACCTCAGTTAACCGATCCCGACAGGCCACCACAGTCATGCTGAGGGATTCGTCTCTGAGACGATTCCACATCCTGTGGGTTGATGTAACACTAAACCAGAGTAGTGTGGCAGAATCCAGGCGGTACGTCTTCACAGCAACCGCAGGCCCTTGTGCCTCTCCTTCCTTCTTAGGCTTCCAGTCGGCCACCGAAGGAGAGAGGATGCATGCAGTCTGGGTTACACAGAGCAGATCCACAACCCGAGGAATTAGCCTGCTCCCACTCTCAGACTGGCGAGAAACGATACTTTCATAGATCAGCCAGGGACCCTTAGAGAGTCAGCGCAACAAACCTGGGTCCTCAGCAGCCAGCCTGGGGCCTCACACCAGTGGCCTGGCTGTCACCCTGATGTTCATGCCATCTTTCTCAGTTCATCCACCTCCACTCTGGGAGTCTGTGCAGTGTGGCCCAATAGCCACCATTTAAAAGCAGTTCTGGCAAGGAAGCCAATGGGAGGAAGGGAACTCTCTGTGTCTGACGGGTTTCAGGGGCGCCCAGCCCTCTCTGCTGTCACCGCTTTACAACGCATTGCCAACTCAAAATAGCCATGGCACTATAGATCGCTGGATAAGGTGGCTGCCTACCGAGCTGTGCTCACCCTTGCCTGCTCAGCAAATCTCAGAGCATCTATTCAGCGGTTCCCGATGCTTCTCTGAAAGTCCAGTTCTCTCTCCCGGCCCCCCGGCCCCAGGAGATGAGGACAGCTGCTGCAGGCCAAGGCTGGTGGCAGATCCTGCTCTCCACCCTGCCTATGGGCACAAAGTTAAACAAATTGAGTAACCCTATTTGAGCTCATTTGTGGTTTGTGGGTTTCCCTGGTTGGCCTGACCTCCCTGAGTACCTCCGAAACACAATTTCTATTAAGGAAAATTATTTCAGAATTTTGAACATTTTCCCTGCCCAGAGTGCCATGGCTTTAATTAACAGCCTTGCGAGCCACTCTCCTGGCAGCCACACAGGGCAGGCCTAAGGAGGACCACCGAGGCGGCAGCCAGCAGATCGTGTTTGCCTTGATTCTGCCAGCACAGAAGCTGTGGCTCAGCACAGAGAGCGCACACACTGTTCCGGCCAGAAGCATCGGAGCATCTTCCCGTCATCTGGCAGAATGTGGGCCGAAGCTGGCAGGTTTAGCTCTCCGGAGTTGGACAGGAGATGAGTGGTACACACATTCTGCCTGCTCTGCTTCAGAAAAGACTGCAGAGACATCCACACAGGCCAGCCAGCACACTGGCAAGACACATTCACAGGCCTCCCAGGAACCGCTCCAGCACCAGCCCTGAGAAAACCCATCAGCTGTGACTCTAATTAATCACAAGTTGTACTCACCAGGGCTGCTACCACGCAAGAGGCAGCGAGCTGCATTCCAGCCTGGAGTTCCCAGCCAGGGTCATTCCCACCCACTCACTAGATGGCATCCTGGGACCTGTCGCTCTTCCTTGTTAGTGAGTGGAGATGACAGAGTTTTGTGGCTTCAGATTCTTCTAGATTCTTCAATGTATATGCATGTGGATATATGTGCACATACACGCGTGTATCTTAATGTGTATGCTCATGACCATGTCTATGTGTCTATATGTGTGAACATACGTGTGTGTCTGTGTATGCCTGTGTACATGTGCACTAATGGCCTAAAGGAGCTATGCAAGCAGGAAGCCAGTGTCTGTGGCAATCCTTGTTTGGACACTTGATCCCTGTCCACCTGCATGTCCAGCCTTCTATCTTGCCTTTCCCTGGCCTCCCTTTCTTCATGCCTCCCCACTTCCACCCCAAAAGAGGCCTCAGATAGGAACTGACAACAGCCGCTGCGCTCCAAGGCATGAAATGGGGCCACTAGAAGGAAACAAAATCCCCACCTACTTAACAGCTTAATGAGGACCTGAACCTGGGCCCAGGAGGAATCGTCAGTGCGACCATTTGCTGGGATGTGGAGAACATGTCTGGGCTCTCAAGCCTGCCCCAGGGAGGAGCCAGGACAAGCTGAAGGCAGAGCAGATGGAGATGCTTGCAACCCATCTGCCCACAGCTTCTCTGGGGACACCGGAGTCAGATGTGCAACTTCACAAGGGGCCAAGCAAGAAGCATGGGGTCCTGTGTGATGTAAATGCTCCCAGCTTCCCTTGGGAATGCTATCCACCTGCCTATGAAAGGCCACTGAAGAGGAGGTCCTCAGGGCTTAGGAGCCAAACCCACAGTGATCTGCTCTAGCTACATCGCCCGAGCCACGTGAAATGGCGCTGACTATTGATGATTTCCCATTCTCTCCAGACAGGATTCTCCTACCTGACCTGCCTATGGGTGAGCCTGGCACTCACTCCCCTTGTTCCTTATGGGTCCTATTTTCTAGCCATTTACCTTTCCTCTACTCTAGTTCATCAATGTGAGAAGCTCCAGCTCTCCCAGTGTGAGCCCAGGCCCGCTGTCTGCCTGTGATGCTTTCTGCAGCTCCTTCATGACCCAGGCCTCAGCCTTCCTCGCTCCCACACTTTCTCCCCCACAAGCTTCCCACATCTGTTTTCTTGCACCAGGCACCCGTCCATTCTACTTTGTCTTGCTTGGCTGCCTATCGGCTGTTTTCTTTCTCGCTGGTTGGAATGTGAGCCCCAGGGGTGCTTACGCTGTGATCTCTTAGAGGAGAACAGGGTGCCCAGTAGCTGGCTGCTCATTGGCCCTTGGATTCAGGAACGCTCCACTAGATAGGCCCGTGCTGCCCCCACCCCCATCTCTGGCCATGAGGCATGAACAAAACACATGTCTGCATTCAGATCCAGAAAGGAGCTCCAGTCTTATGCAGATCCACGGCAGACATGGGCATCAGTGCCAGCTGAAGACACACCTTGTAGTGAGTCCTCGAGACCAGGGCCCTGGCTGGCTCTGAGTAGGTTGAGCGTCCTTGCTGGATGAATGACAGCTCTTACATGGGAGGTCCCCAAACAACTGTTCTCACTTGATTTCTGTTTCTGTGATAAGTCTGCTGATAAAAAAAGACACGGGGGGGGGTAGAAAAATGGCCCAGTGGTTAAGAGCACTGGCTGCTCTTCCAGGGCACTTGGGTTCAATCCCCAGCACCCACTTGAAGGTCCCTATCTATACTCAGGTCCCAGGGAATGCAGCTCCCTCTTGTGGCTTCCACAGCACCAGGCAAACATATGACGCCCAGATACATGCAGGCAAAGCCCCCATGTACGTAAAACAAGTGAATCTTTCATAAAAGCACCCTGGGGGGATGCTCATTTTAGCTCACAATTTTGGGGTTACATTCCATCGTCGCGGGGAAGTCAAGGCAGAAGCTTGACGCAGCTGGTCACATCGCATCCACAGCTATAGTCAGAGAGGCGTAAAGGGGCACTCGCTAGCGCTCCTGCTTTCCCTACTCCTAACCTCGGAGCCTTTGCCCGGAGAATGGTGCCGATCGCACTGAGTGGTTCTTCCACATCGATTAATATACTCAAGAGAGTCCCTCATAGACACGCCCATAGACCAACCTGATCTATTCTTTATTGGAACCCTCTTCCCAGGTGACTCTAGGGTGTATCAGGTTGACAAAGCTAAAGATCAGAAAACCTCCAGACATTTCTCCTACCAGCTGGGCAGGGCCAGCTCCGTTCCTGGCTTGCTTCTGCCATCTGCTGGTCACTGATTGAATTGCAACAAGAGAAGTGACCTTACCTGTTCCTTGAGCGGAGCTGGCGAGTCAGGGCCCGTGTCCAGGTGTTCATCATCCTCTCTGTTTACAACAGGGTCAGTCTAGCTGACTCGTCCATCAAGATAGTCAAATGGAACAGACTCTGAACTCTCCATGCGTATAAGAGAGCCATTTATAACTTGGCCCAAAGTCTTAAGATTCCCCCCTCCCCACACCCCGTACTTTATATCAATTTACTGGAATCAGTATTAGCCTGTTGAGTCTGGATGGTGCTCAGACACAGAAAGTTTGAATACAGTTTGCAAAGTCACTTAGCTCCCGAGTGATGCAGCTCGGTGAGCTTCAGCTGTGGGGAATTGAGGGCACAAATTTACCCATAACCTCTCTACAGGTGCGGGGCCCCACTCACCCTAAGGCAGAGAGGCCACCTTGGCAGATCATCTCTCAGGACTGGAAACCCCTCTGCTATTCAGAGATCTCGCCTTTAGTTTCCAGGAGGTTGGAGCATGGGTCTCTTGAGCCCTCTGTGGACAGTGTGGCTGGAGTAGACAGAGCTAACGTGGAGATGGTGTGTCCCGGGGCCCTCTGACTGAGCCCTCTAAGCCTCAAGTTCCCTTCTCACATGTGCTACTGAGGGCAAACGTCTACACTTTCTGATACAAATGTCTGTCACTATCTTATTAAAGTCCTGCCAGAGACAGAACCACTTCCTTCCCCTTCTCGCCCTTCCCAACTCCACGGCTGTAGAGCCACCTCGGGCCTCACAGCTCTTTCTACAAATTGCAGGACTGTCACCAGCCCGGCTTCCTGCAAATGCAACCTCAGACCCACCGAGAGCGGGGTCCAGCTAGATCCCGAGGTGCCCTGCCTCTTAGCTCTTGGCTCTCTGCTACAGATCCCACCCATCTGTGGTTCTGGCTTTGAGATGCTCAGGCACCTGTCTCCTGGGCCTAGGATGAGCACTTCCCATCTGGATTCCCGCCAGCCTCACAGACCACAAGCAATTAGTCGAAGGCAGAGAAGACTGTTTTTAATAATTCTGTCATTATCTTCCATTTTCAGCACCAGCAGACACAAAAACTTCATTTCCCGTTTCTTTAAAGGTAGGAAGCGGCTCCTGCATCTCACTGTGATAATAATGTCACTGCGATGCTGCTGTCAGTCCAGCTGCTGCAGAGCAGTCTCACACCCCCAGGGCCTGAAGAGACCTGAGCCCTTTCACCCCGTGTGTCATTCTCGGGTCACTGAGGATTCCAGGCTGACATGGGGTACTGGGTGCTAAGGTCCCCTTGCATTTCATAAGACTCAGCATGGAGCAACGTTGTGTGGCTGATGGTTGTGTCACATGTGAACAGAAGCCACAGCTTCCTGCTGGGGCAGCCTGGTGGTGAGGAAAGCAGCTGCCAGCCTTCCTGGCCACAAAGAGATGGAGATAAAGTGAGTTGTGGAGCGGCAGGGCTGGCAGAGACCTTCACCATAGAGCCAGGTATGCAGGCAGGAGGACACTATAAGATTCAAGGCAGGAAAGCCATTGAGAAGCCAGGATTTTGCAGGGTCCACGAATGGGAGGTGGAGACATTGGTTCTAAAAGCAATAATCTAACAGCAACAGTAATCAGCTCAGCGTGATCCATCCAGCACAAACGCCAGCGAAACTCAAGCATGGCTGAGGCACACCCTTCAAGTATCATTCTTGCCCTATAAATGAGAAGTCCAGGACACAGAGAAGCTAGGCAACTTGCTCAGAGCCACACAGCAAGGAAATAACTCTGGGGTTAGAGTCAGGAACAGGACAAACAGGTGCCTGCTTTTGGGTGGCTCTGAACACAGAAGTTAAAGGTAAGTCTGGGCTGTACCATGTGACCAGGGCTATGACCCAAGAGCTGTGACCAGGGCTGTGACCTTGAAGATGATGGAGCGATCATGTCCTGTTGGCCACATAACCTGCCAACAACTATGGAGGGTCAAACAGACACACATAGCTTTAATGTAACATTAGACATGATTCCTGGGATTCATGCCCAGGTCTGTCAGCTGCCACAGGCATATATATGCAGGCAAAACACTCACACATGTGAAAATTACTTTTTTTAAGAGTAAGACAGGGTCTCACTAAGTTGCTCAGCTTGGTCTTGAATTTCTGATTCCTCTGCTTAACTTCCCAAGTAGCTGGGCTGTCAAGCCTGCACCACCATGTCTGCCTGCCTGCCTGCATTCTTCCTTCCTTCCTTCTTTCCTCCCTCTCCTTCCCTCCCTCCCTTCCTTCCTTTCTTTCAATGGAAACTTGTTCACAATGGTTCTTAGCAAAATACTTCTGAAGAGGCGAATGAACACCAAGCATCCATGGAACAGCAGACTGGCCACTTTCCATCCCAGAAAGAAAGCCCAGGTAAGCTGCAGGGGCCACACTTCTAAGTCTGCCCACACCCTGAAGACCAATGTGTGATGGGTATGGGGTGCTGTGGAGTGTGTACAGTGATCCTGGCGTGCCTGAGCAGTCTGGGTCTCATGTTACCTTCTCGAAGGTTCTGACTGTAGGTGCCACACACTCTCAGGCACAACAAAGGAAAGTACAAAAGCCTGTGAAGGAGAATCTGAGCACTGAGCGTCGGGCGCCATAAATGTTTTACTGTTCATCTTTCTGGTCGTACACTCATTCAGACATTTGGGCTTTGACAAAACTAGAAACATATAAAAATATATTCTCATATTCCCCTAACATTTTATTGTTAGTAGTTATAGTTTGGCTGTGAAATGCTCCCTACTGGCTTATGTGTTTGAACACTTGGTCCTTGGCTGATGATGCTGGGGCTTGGGGGTGGGGGCTGTGGCGCCTTCAGGACTGTAGCCTGGCCAGAAGTGGGTCACCAGGGATGGGCGTTGAAGGCCAAATACGATTCATGCCTGACCTTGAACACTCTGCTTCCTGATCTCCCAAGATCTGAGCAGCCACCTCATACACCCCCAACTGTAGATGGAACCATGCCAGCCACCATGAAGGATTGCACCCTCAAGCTACAAGGCTTTGCCAGTGAAAACACTTCTAGCTATCAAATCCTGAGGTGCCCTCTGTTCTACCTTGGCACACTCTGTAATCCACCAGCAAGGTCACTCCTTACAGCCACCCTGACCCACTGGGTCAGAGCTCTTTGGCCCACAGCAGCAAGCATGAGGTTAGACTATGATGAGGTTAGACATCAAAGCAAGCATCCCCTTAACTGTCCTGTGCCTGACTCTCTGATCAGCCTTCATCTGCAGTCCTCCCTTGCAGTCCTCCAGCCCCTGGACCAGCCTGTCCTTTGGAATCACACAGACCTCTCTGGAATACCTTTCCTCTCCAGAATGTTACTAGGGGATACTGAGTGGGGAGGATGGAGTGGTCTGTGCTCTCCAATGTCCACAGACCCATGCTCCCACCCTCCCACCTCTCTTCGTGCCTGGTGTCACGTGTCTGTCCAGGGTGATGGCCACACACTGTTCTATCTTGGTCCTGTCCTGTGGTTCTGTCCTCAGCACATCACCTGGTGAGGTTCCCACTGATTCGGAGGGTACACAGGGTTGTGATAGGATGGGAATGGTACCATGAGGGAAGAAGCAACAGCGCCCCAAGGCAGACCTACAGCTGCAGCCGTCAGTCACAGAGCTCCGCCTCACAGGGCCTGCCCCCCTACACCAACCTGCAGACAGCCCTTCCACAACCCCTCAGCCAGAACTCCATGGCTCACAGCGAATTCTAACTTCCATTTGGTTCTGAAAACTCAGTTTCTTCACAGTGCATCTTTTCTGCCAGTCCAGACTCGCTGGACCCTTCTGGGCCTGGTGGAGGCCAGCCAAATCTCTAAAGTCTGGCCTCATCTGCTCCCTACTGCTGGCCTCAGCCCAGAGAGAGACTGGAAAGCTATCTGCTCAGAGGATTATCTACGCTCCTTCTGTGACTGAACCAAAGCCTTCCCATCTTCAGATGGTGTCAAAATCCCACATGGAGGAGGTTGGGGGCACACTGATGGGGTCCAGTGGAGGGGGTGGGGTTCCAGGCAACTCTAATGAGGTCATCTTCCTTCCCCTCGAGCTTCCCCTCTGAGGAAAGATTATTCTTTATACCAGATACAACAGGCCAAATTGGCTTATCGCCAAAGCAGCAATAAGGAAGTTTGTTGATCCAAGCTGTACTTCCATTGGGCACCATAAGGGGGCATTTGAGGCTCTCTGGCATCAGAAGATCAAGGGGTGATCCCCAGTGGTACTGGCAGGTTGGGAGTCTGGCTTTCCATCCCCGAGGGCACTGGGAAAGAGATAGAGCCATGAAACTCACACCTGCCCTGGTCTCTGGCACAGCAGGTGTGAACTGCCCTGGAACGGGGTGCGATGCCCTTGAAGCATGAGAATGGTGCCTGTACTTTAAAGCTAAATGAACATCACCCATCTGAAGACAGTTTGCAATAAAATCATCTTTATAGCCATTGAGGAGACTGGTTCTATTCCCCCAACACGCACGCACACCCAACGCTTGATTTGAAGTCCTTCCATCTGGAATTATTAGTTAAGGACACTGTACCAAGGGAGAGATGGATGGAGAAAGCAGATCATGCTCTCAGTATTCAGAGTGCCGTGTTAGCCTCACGACACTCAGCGCAAGCTCTTTAATCATGGTTGATTGAAGGTTAGCAACCCTGAATTATTAGTTAGCAACATCTCTGCTCGGCAATGATTTCTCTGAGTAAACGGAACGTGAACGCAGCTCCGGAAACTCTGTTGCATCCGAAGCTAAAGTGTGTATTCTTTTGACTCTCTGTCCTACAGTGGAAACAAAATGAAAAACAGGCTAACATTTGGCCTTGATCCCAAATCTCTGTGCAGTTGAGGGTTTGAGGCTGAGTGATGGCTCAGCCAGGAAAATGTTTGTGCAGGATGGACCCATGCGCAATCACAGGCACCCACATAAAAAGCCAGGCATGGTGATGTGTGCCTGTGACCCTATCACTGGAGAGCTAGAGACAGGAGCATCCCTGAGAGTCATTAGTTTGCCTAGCCTTGTCAGTGATTCCCAATCTCCCCCCGCCCCCAGCCTAGGGAGAGACCATCAACCAAAATAAGATAAACTGCTCCTGAAGAATGACACCCAATGCTGACCTGTGGACTCTACATGTATCCACATACGAATACGCTCACATGCCTACACATACATATACACCCACAAAAGAAGACAGGAGCCCAAGGCGCACTCCCCCAAATACCCTCGCTCCCAGCTCACCTGTGCTGAAGGGCACCCTCAAACAAATCATGCTACAGTCTCAGAGATGTTCCTGTGTTGACCACGTTCCGGAGAAAAGGTGACTTTCAATGGCCATCACCCTGTCACACATCACCAGGACACTGCCCCCCAAACACCAGCAAGGTACACACTTCTCGCTACCCAGAGACCTATCTCTGCTACCCTCGGTTCCCTCACTTGAGGTGCAGTGGTATCCACTCGTCTTAGTTTCTTTCCATTGCTGTGATAAAGGCAGCACAACGTAGGAACTTAGAGAAGACAGGGTTTTTTTTTTCGGGACTTTCAGTTTCAGACACTGAGTTCATGGCCTACATGGTGGGGGAACATGGCATCAGGCAGACAGACAGGATTCTGGATCAGTGGCTGAGAGATCACATCTTACACCACAAGCATGAGAGAGAGAGAGAGAGAGAGAGAGAGAGAGACTGGGAATGGCTCCTCCTTTGAAATCTCAAAGCCCATCCCCAGTAACACACCTCCTCCAACAAGGCCATACTTCCTAATCCTTCCCAAACCTTTCCCAAAGTGGGGACCAACCATGCAAATATATGAGTCTATGGGGCCGTTCTCATCCAAACCAGCACAGCTCCAAAGGGGAGAAATGAGCCCACTTTCTCAGTTGTCCCATGGGGCCTCTAGCCCTCTGGAGGGCAGGTTCAGGAGAAGCAACAAGGCTGTGGTTGTTGTGACCTGGCCTGAAGACCATTTTCTGCACTGTTCATCCATCTGCCTGAAGGCTCCCATTCTAGGATATACTGTCCTACGGCAGGGCTCTTCTGTAGCACAAAGTGACATAGTGTCTGGTCAACTTCAACATTAAACCATGTTGACAGATGTGTAAAAGCTGACTTGGCACTGTATGTTCATAATCCCTTCACTTTGGGAGGCAGAGACAGGAGGATCTGTGAGACTCAGTGGGTAGCAAGACAGGTCTGCTTGAAATCTCCAAGCCAGGAAGAGACCTTGTCTCAGAAAACTAAAGTGAACGGCTCCTAATAAAGGCTACCTGAGGTTGACCTCTGGCCTCCGCACTCAGACAGACACACACACGCACACACACACACATGCACACACAGACACACACACACATCTCACTTCACCATGGCTCCCCTTCATCAAGCTGTGGTATCTCTCTGGCACCAGATTCTGTCCAGTGATCATTGTCCTCTGAAATCCCATTTTGTAGGAAGCCAGCGAGATGCTTGGTTCCTCTCAAAGTTAGGACAGGCACCAGGTGGCCAGAACTTTAGAAAGACTCCTCACTGGCACTCTTGGGGTTCCCAAAATACAGTCTGGGACATAATAGTCATTCATAAAAAAAATGCCTTTGGTATGGGGGTTCAGAAGAAGCCAGTGAACTGCAAGCATCTCAGGCAGACATGACAGGGACCCCAGCCAGCTCCACCCCAGCCCAGCCTGGATAGTTCACACTCAGGAGCCTCTGCGGTCACTCAGGCCACTGGACAAGAGCTATGCTGCAGGCCCAGGAGAGGCAACCAAAGCAAGTGACAAAGAGCCAGGTGCCAGCTCCACTTTCCGCTGGCTGAGCAGCTGTGTGAATGGAAGCTGTTGTTTTTATCTCTCTGAGCAGAATGGGCAGGGATGGCCTGTGCAGGTGAGCCCACCCTGAGGCAGTGTGCATAGCAGCTCTGTGCACAGTGCCCAGAGCTGACTAAGTGCTCAGAAAAGCGACCATGATGGCACTAGAGAGAAGCTGCATGCTTCAGCAACTCCCAGGCTTTGTAAAGGGATTGACTGACTTCTGCATATGCATTAGGCCTAGGACCATGCAGGCTAGTGCACACCCTGATTCTGAGTCCTGAGTCCAGAATTTCCTCCTTCAACATCTCCATCCATCCTCCTGCACCTCCTGAACCAGGTAACTTCCCTGATGGAGGAGGGTCACTGTCTATGTGTTACTTTCATTGGTTAATAAAGAAAC
>LOJH01033105.1:0-16369 GCA_001685095.1 Ellobius talpinus | reverse complement strand
AGACTTAAAGTCCTGCCTATTTTGATGTTGAATAGAAAGGAAGAATGGTGAGAAATGTACCAATATGCTTAAAATGTAAAGTGAGATATTGGTAATGATGAAACCCAAAGGACAAAAATTAGCAAAGAAGTTAATCTATAATATTAAAAACTTTTCTAGAACAGTAAAGACAAAAAATACCTTTCATTCTCTCATACTTTTACTGAGACGGTCTTTCTTGGCAGTTTTTCGGTTACAGGGACCAAGAAACATTGGGTAAAATCTACAAGGACATCGACCACCAGTCAAAGGGAAAGAGTAATTATGTATGTATTAGCTTATAGGCCCACCCTTGGTTAGGACAAACGAAGGGCTGTGTTGGTTAGTTATCGTCTACTTGATGAAAAGTAGAGTCACCTAGAAAAAGGACCTCAATTTAGGAATTGCCTCCATCAGATTTTCCTGAACACGTTTGTGGACCAATTTCCTGATTAACGTGTGAGAGCTCAGGTCACCGCAGGTAGCGTTAGCTCAGGGTAGGTGGTCCTAAGGAGTACAGGAAAGCAAGCTGAGCAAGCATGGGAAACAATGCAGTGAGCAGCTTTTCTGATTGCCTCTGCCTCAATTCCTGACCCCTGGCTCTTGCTTCGGTTTCCCTCAGTGACAAAGACATTGAAGTGTAAGCCAAATAATCTCATCCACCCCAAGTTGCTTTCGTCATTTTTTTTTTCCTCCTAGCAATGGAAAGCTGATTGGGACAAAGATAAAATGGGTTCTGGTTAGTTATGTTGGACTGAAAATCATTAATATTGAAAGTTATTCTTAGGATTAGATATTTAAACTTACATTTACAGTGAGATGTTCAATCATTGAAATAATTTGACTACAACAGACACAGCTAAAACCTGTTTGTAAATTTGCTATCAGTTTCAGAAGGCACAGAATATTAAACTTCATAGGTTCTATTGTACCACCTTAAACTTCAGAGTCAAAAACATATAACATTAGATGTGATTTAAGCCACATATGCTCATTTTAAATTAAAGAAATAGTTTAAAATATGCTGAAACAGGCTAGAAATTGAACACAGAGAAAAAAATTATCTTGGTAAGAATAAGACTTGCTCCTTAACATCACATACTGTAGTGATATTTTGCTTATGTTTTAACAAATAAAGCTTTCTTGAAGGTCGAAGCACAGAGCTAAACCACTAGATGCCAGGGAGTGGTGGCGCACACCTTTAATCCCATGACTTGGAAGACAGAAGCAGAGGAATCTCTATTAGTTCAAGGCCACCCTGGGCTACACAAGATTGAATCTGTCTAAAAGAGAAAGGGAACTCACACAAAGGTGACTCCAGCAAGTGGGATCGCACACCGTTAATCCCAGCACTAGGGAGGTAGAGATGGGAGGGATATGGATGGGTAGGGGTGGAGACGGGAGTATAAGGATGAAGGAGACAGGAATTGAGTGCAGTGTGATATTTGGTGGAGACAGATGCATTCTGAGGACAGGATCAGTCCATCCATCTGAGCATTGGTAGAGGGAAAAAACCCTCTAGTGGCTGGCCTCTCTGCTTCTCTGATCTTCAGCATTAACTCCTATATCTGACTACAGGTTTTAATATTAAGACCAACGAGAATTCATGCTACAACATATAAAGGGATATGCTTATGAATTCAAATAATTCTTTTTATGGAGGGAGTCATCACATGTCAGATTCTTTTCTACAGTCATGCAGATCATTTCAAAACATATACATAATACTTTGAAACTATTTTAATGATGTTATTGTAAAAAATGAATTCTAATATAGTTAAATACCATAAACCATCCACCTAGGAACTTAGTTATGATTAATATTACTCTCAAGATCAATGATGAAATTGATAATACACTACATATATACATAATCTCAGATAAGCTACCTATTTTCCCTTCCCATTCATTTCCCTCTTTTGTTTGAACATAATTAAGCAATTATCTTACATTTGTGACATTATAATCACCCCTAGAATAGGCATCTTCTAACACTTTTATATGGAAATAATCAGAGAAGATATATGAATTATTAAATAATACAGAACATATTTATGTATAGATAAACACCCAACCAATTATTTCTAAAGGGGGAAATATAAATTAGGATATCTCCTGAATAAGGCTGTCTTTTTAAATGTTAATTTTTTCAGATCAAAAACTTCATCTCTTCGAACCCTTTCTAGTGCCAGCATCACACCTTGAGAGCACTTAGTTGAACAAAGCTCACTCTGCCTTTTTTTTTAGAACAAAAAGCATCCTTTTTCCTTGTTGCTGTGCTAATGGAAAGGGTCTGAGCTCGCTGCAGACATTGTAGTAGAGTTCAACTGTCCATGTCATACACTATTGAAAAATGTTAAACGTGCCTCATCTCTGCCATTGCCTGCTTCAGCACAAAGCAGATGCCTGCATAGAGATGCCCAGATGGCAGGCTAGTGTCGGTGATATTTCTCCTAATGTCAGGAGGGTTGTTACATGGGAAAGATGTTGTGGGTACCCTTTGAAGTCTCAGATACAACTCAAGTGCAGGATAGTCATTTTATCTGTCTGTCACCCCTACTATTGTGTCAGGTAGTTTCACTGGCAGACCAGGGACCTTAACAGATCTTGTACATGGAACTGGCAACAGTGGGTCTCTTGGCTTTTTGATTTCAGAACTCTGAAATTGCTGCCTTGTCCCGTACACATACCTCCCTGTGCCAATACATGTATGATACTCACCATTGAAACAAAAATTTAATGTACAAAATGAAACAGTAGACAAAAACACATACTCATATCAATTGTCTTCACAAAGAGATATGTATAGAGATACAAATAAAAACACCCACTGGCATTAGTTGTCCTTATAGAAATGGGAGAGTAAAACTTGCTTAAGTAAATGGGTACTAAGGGCCATGCAGCTCTCTGGGAATGGAGAGTAAAGGAAAGGTCAGAACGGAAAGGGGACATTACCACAGATGCACTCTTAAGTCAAAACTTTGCTCTCTCAGTATTACTCACTGGCAAATGATCTGAATATGTAATGCATAGAAGATGAGGAACACCGTCAAGGGAAAGGAAGAAGGAATAGAGTCATCTAGGTATGGAAAATACAGCAGATGGGTGTGAAAGCTTGTGAGAGGGTGGGAGCTCTGGTTTACTTCACTCTGCCAAGATGACAAAGCAAAAGATAACAAATAAAGCAGGGAGAGGCAGAAGAAATAGAGAGAGGAGAAGGAACAGGAA
This sequence comes from Ellobius talpinus, assembly GCA_001685095.1. Taxonomy (NCBI): domain Eukaryota; kingdom Metazoa; phylum Chordata; class Mammalia; order Rodentia; family Cricetidae; genus Ellobius; species Ellobius talpinus. Next base: position 13,123 of record LOJH01033105.1, on the reverse strand, counting down.
AATGGAAGAGTGAAGGAGGCAAGAAAAAAGGAGGAGAAGCTGAGGAGAAAAGGAAGGGAAAGAAAGCAGTAGAGAGGGGAAAGGAAGAGATAAGGAGACAGAGCAGCTGCATAGATGGTAGGAAGTGGAGGAAGAGCAAGAGAAGACAGGAAGATGAGGAGGGGCAGGAAGAAAAGGAGGTCACAGGGACAGAAAGACGAGGGACAGAAGAGAAAAGGAGGAAGAACAGCGGGACAGCTCAGTGGATACTTTTGATAGACTCTCATTTGTTCCTATCTGGAGACCTTACATGCAGAGTCCAATTGTGTGAAATCTGGATTTCTTCTCCCCAGACCCTGTTCCATGGGCCAGAGAAATGACAGATGGCACACTCACTTAGAGTGTTCAGTCATGGGTGACTCATGTGTCTGAAAATATTTCTCACCAAAATCCTTTTCAATATTGAGATTACTCAAGGTCCATACCATGGATGCAATAACAGCTCCTGGTCATTCAGAAGGGAGCTGGTGACAACAGTACTGGCACAAGTTACTTTTCCTCCAAACCAAAACAAGTCCAAGAGAGATGGCCCTGCCAGGGTTATTTACAATGATCAATGACCCATCCTTTGGTTTCTTCTTTAGAGACAAACTCAGGCTGCATGCAGCTAGCCAAGATGAAAGGCCAAAGGAGGTAACTGTTTGTTCCAGCCAAGTGTCTTCCACTGGAAATGTAGTATCATATACGTAGTTAAGGTGTCTGCATCTGTTTTGCTTGCATTTATGGAAAATCAGCATGGATAAGTTCTACATGACTCAAGTGCTTAGTCTCCCTCCCTCTTTTCTACTGGCATACCACTGGATGAATATATAAAGTGTGACATGATATATCAGAGGCAGTGTTTTAAGCTTCCATCTCCCAAGAGCTTTACTAAATGTACAGCATCACTTCTATTTTCAGGTTCAAAGAGGTTAGGAGATGAATTCCACCATGATATCTGTATAAAGTTTCCTGTAACAGAGATAGCATTCAATTTCTCCCATTTACAAGTTTTGTAATCTCTCATTCTACTCTATCCATTTTCTTAGGGGAGATGCTCATAAAGTGATTCAAGGACATTGGCACTTTGCAGTCACTATTCTGTATTTGATTCTATCTCAGGATGGGTGGCAGGAGGTTGCTCAGAGCTCCTGATGAACTTTTCTAGGACAGTTGGCCAGAGGAAACATCATGCTCCTAAAGTTGCTAACCACTAAGAGGCTTCATAACCAAATACAAATCGTCTCTGGTTCCCTGCCAGCGATTTTCTGGTACAGTGGATGAAGATTTGATTGCTGACTGGCAAGTGCACTGACTTGATGTGTGATCCCTGAGGTTTTAATCGTTTTGATCACATTCTTGTCTCACTAAAAAGTGCAGTAGTTGGCAATCGCTCCTTCCCGCATTACTGCCAACTGGCTCCGGCCTGCTGTATTTCTCCTTATTATTCCCTACTCTAAGTTTTCATAACACAGCTTAAAAACAGTCCAAGCCCCTCAACTGTGTATTATCCTTGGCAATCAGAGATCCTTACTCAAATAATGCACTCCTTTGAAATTTATTAAAATAGAAACTCAACTATTAATTATTACTACTGTATACACTGGCTGTGATCTCTGTCTCTGATAAGGACAGAGATTGGATATTCATAGACATGTGGGTTACATTGTAGTTTCTGTTCTATTGAGGGATACATTCCCACCTAACAGTTCTTCACTGAATATGAAATAAGTGTCAAGTGTAGGCTGAAATACTGGAAGACAATAAGAGACAAAAACATACACTGACCTTGGTTACACTGGGTCCTTTTTCTATAAAGCTGGAAAGCATTTCCTCTCATACAATCACACACAAAACTTCAAGTGACAACTCTCCAAATCTGAGCTCCATGCTTCCATGTAGGAAGCATTTAATCTCAATCCAGAATCTTAGGAATATCTTCCCAGAGAAGTGGACATTGAGCTACTGTCAAGATTAATGAACGGCAGTAGGGAATAGATTTCATGCTGCTAGCATAAGGCAAAGGAGCGACTGGGCTTGGATAGGCATCAAGAGAAGACTGAGGATAGCAGAGGGACCAAACTAAGACCCACCACTGAGAAGGCAGCAGGAGATGTAGAGGTTTCTTGAAGTTCCTGTTAAGAAATACCAAATAGAACTCAATTAAAATCTAAGCTGAATTACTTTAAGATAAAGGATTACAGCTAAATTTTAGAAAATGATGCTGGCTAGAGATAAAGCCACTAAGAAAGGTGTTGTGAGAATTCTAAAGGGAAATGGCAGGAACATAGGAAAGCATACTAGATGTAGTTATACTTGGACAGAATAAAAGGATGCAATGAAAGTTATTTATTCAGAAATGTATACAAAACACATAATCAAGTATGTACCTTTATTTCAGAGATATTCCTCATTGTGGAGGTAGATGAACTGTGGATGATAGAAAAATGTGGAGATATCGATCTATATAAAATAAATTTGTCTAGTTATTTTTAACCTTCTTGGTTTTGGAATGTATTAACAATGTTGAGTGTGGTATGCCAGGTGAGCAGATGGCTCAATACTTGGGGAGGTCAGAGCTGCCTCACTGGAAGCAAAGCTAAGTGTCAGCAAGGTGTCACCCTTAACTGGCAATTCCCATAGGGATGAGCTTCTTAGGGAAATTGAGTAATAGATATAATATTAGGACTCAACCTTGATACTGTCAAAGGTCTGTGCATTACAAAGGGCAGGCCTCTCTACTGACTGTGAACCCCATATGCAGGAGAGCTTATATATAATTAAGAGCAGGTCAGTAAAGCTTGCCCAAATTAGACCTAGGAATGTGAATGATGACAGACAGCATGCATCTATAGTCATTTATTCCACTTTAAGACTTGCCAACACACTTGGACACATAGCCACCTTTTTTGTTGTTGAAACACAAGAATAGTGACAGATCCATAAAGTAGAATTATATTTTATCTCTAAATTAAAATCATTTATATTTTGCTCAGAATGCTTCTGATGGGGTAATGGTCTTTGATCTCCAAAATGCAGGCCTTTCTTACCCTAAAATAAAGCCTCTCCGATCCTGTATGCCTTCACTTCTTGACTCCGAGCTTCTCTCTTGCTTTGTTCATGGGTGTTCTCTGTGCTTCACCAAGCCCGGTATCTAACTCTTCACTGTCACTGTCATTTGACAGCCTGCTCCATATACAAGAATTCTTCTCCAGTTTACTTGCCCCCTGTATGCACTGACATCATCTCCATTGAATGCCAAAAGATCATTGCTAATCATGGAATCTAGTGAATCCAAAGAGATCATATTTTCCCAAATGCTATCTCCTCTTTGAACTCCAGGAACAAAGAGATAGCCACAGGATTATGAAGATAAACTGTAACCCAAATGTAAACGGGACAAATTAGTCCAAAGCATCACAACAAACCTAAAATCAGAATATCATGACTTTCCCCATATTTCTCTCATCATTTAGAGTGACTTTCAAATATATTAACCCTTTATGTGTATTTCTGATTAGAAAACTAATAACTATTTTTTCTTTGTTCTCTTTTTGGAGATTATAAAATCATTATATCAATCCTCCCTTCTGTTTTCTCCCTTCACACCCTTCATTATACCCCATTTGTTCCCTTCCAAACACTTTTTTCATTAATTGGTGTTACATACATATAAATATATGTATATTCATACATATTCATAAATATTTACATACAACCTATTCAGACAGTATAATGCTACTTATATGTGAGCTTTAGGGGTGAGCATCTGGTATTAGCTAGCCAGTTGGTATGTTCTTGCCTGGAGAAGACTATTTCTCTCACTCTCATCATTCCTTAGTGGCCTACAGGCTTTATGTAAGGTTGGGGCTTCCTAGGCTTCCCTTTGTCCACACCAACATTTCTATTGTTGTTGTCCTTGTTTAGCTCATACCTAAGTGACCTTGTTCTTGAGACTTTATGATACAGATTCTGATATTCCCAGGAGACACAGTCTCAAAGTAAACTCTTTCTTCTTTTGCCTTACAGTTTGTATGCTCCCTGTGCCACAATGGTCCATGAGCCTTAGGTGCAAGAATATATTGTAGATGTATTCATTAATATTGGGCTCCACATCTATGCAGTTTGATTATTTGTGGTTTTCTTTAAAGATCATTGTCAGTTTCTAACAGAAGCTTTCTTTATGAAGGTTCAACACTCTACTTGTCTGTGGGACGACATTTAGAATAAAATTAGGTATTAATATTGGTTTGGTTAAGTGGTATGTGTATGTTTTCCACTCAAGATCCATGAGTTAACTAACCATGGGTAGTGGGCTAGGTTTCTAGTGTCAGGCATAATCTTAGTCTTCTCAAGTTAGTCTTAAGTCAAATCACCAAGGTATGTTTGCCACTATTTCACCCTGAGGTGGAAAAATTAGCATAAGAAAAATAGATTTAATGAAGTTAGTGATGCAGAAAATAAAACAAAGAGATTATATCTAAAAGTAGAATGTTGATACAAGAGAGTAATGAACAAAGAAAGTGATTTTTTTCAAATTGAAGATATTAAATTATTTTGAAACAATTGTAACTATGTAATTTCATTGTACCATGTACAAGAACCATGTTTAAGCCCCACAAATTCTAAATTAAAATATACTAAATATGAACTATACAAATTAGCACAGTAACTTCCCAAGCACTATATTGACTCCTCAAATAATTGCAAATTAGATTGGATTAAATAGAGTGCATTTGAATTGAACTGGAAAACATAAATGAAGTTCTTTGCCTGGAATATGCTTTTGACACTTATTGTGCAAGATCAAAATCACAACCTCTTTACATCTGATAAGTTATGATTAAGAAGACATTTTGCTCTCCAGAAATACAGATGAAAAAGGAAGGAGAAGAACTTTCAACTCTAAAGGGTAGAAAGAGATTATTCCGGCATGGCCCATGAAGTTAAGAAAGAGAGGAAATATAGTGCTATTGCCTTGAAGCCATGGGACAAAGTACAACCAAGAGAATGTTGATCAGAAACTCCAGTAGATATTTGTCAGGATCAATGCTTCATTAAGAAATTCTAGGTTTTTATGCGCTCAGGCATACATAAGCCAATAAATACAATTACATGCATGCTCATTGTGGATGTTACTAGACCACAAGGAAATTCAGTTTCTGTTACCTGAGCCATGTGTCTGTCTGTCCATCACTCCTGAGAGCATCCCTCGAATGTCAGTATAGAGTCTGCTATCATGCTATGGTCCCTAATGATAATAATATTCAAACCTCAGGTGAAATTATGAAATGACCCCCACTGTTCATAATCTCCTTCAAGCTTTTCCTCCTCTGTGTGACTCATGAAGGACAATGTTTTTCTCTCTCACTCCCATATGCCCTGCACAGACATACTGAATAACTAATGCAGGATTGTACCTTTTTAATTACTAGAATTCATGAATTTATACAAATCCTTTCCTTCTCTGTACCCTTAGGCCACATGTAATTTAGATTCTCTCTATTATTCTTGTACTCTACTCCAGCGGCTTGGAATTCTTTCTCTTATATTTATTTTTTTTCTTGGTGAAACATGAAGAAGAAGAATTCTAAGAGTCCAGTAACTGAAATTTAAAACCTGAATAACAATAAAATATGAGTTCATCTTCTCAGAGCCAATGTAAGGGGGAAATCTATAACCAAAGACAGGCAAATACCTAACATTTCTGCCTTCATTCTAGGCTCCAACTCTATTTTTCCATCTCTTTTCTATCCCTTTGTTAACGTTATTCACTGACAAAGACAGGAATGTCAAGGACAAATGACAGGTAATGGAACATGGGGAATATGGTGCGCATGCTCTGAACTTGTTTGTCTCACTTGTGGCCCAATCACAAATGGCTGTGAGCATAGCCCATGCCCAGCAGGTTTGCAGACATCAGCGGCAAATCATGATATTACATGGCTTCACAGACCTGTGTGAATTTTAGATGTGAGTACAATACAACCATTGGTTCTTTCCATGTGTTCTACTAAGTCCAGGAGTGTGATGAAGAGACTATGTCAGACGGTGTACCTGAGTACCTCTGCTTTTTTACACATGTACACACATACACACACATACACACACAGAGAAAGAGAGAGAGACAGACAGACAGACAGACAGACAGACAGAGACAGACAGAGAAAGAGGTACCTACGGGGTCCAGAAGAAGACCCTGAATCTCTGGAGTGAGAATTAATGGCAGTTGTGACCTTCCCCAAAGAAACCAAACCTTTGTCCTCTGTAAGAGCATCAAGAACTCTTAATTTCTGAGTCATTCTCTAGTCCCTCTACTTTTTCTTAATGAGACCTCTAGTCCAGAATAATGGCCTGACAGGAAACAGCAATAAAGCATAAGCAAGGCATCGGATAGTAAGCGTGTTCTTAGAAAACTGTTGCTCCAGAGGGGCCACTTCCTTTATATATCAAAACCATAAAATTAATACAAAGACTTTAATTGATAAGCTCTACAAATGTGAAATTATATTTTACCCTTACAGTAGTAGTGGTGAGGATGGCAGGAGGGAAAGCAGGGCAATGTGTACACATTAAGAAAAAAAGTGGGAAGGGAGAGGAAAGAGAAGAGAATTTTGCCTTAATTAGACTACAGCAAAGTGACCCTCTACATTCTTCAGATGGCTTAAAACTTAGGGGTGGGGAAATTGATTAGAGCTTTGGAGTGTGGGGGAAGGCAAGCCCTTCTGGAGCTCACCAGAGCCAAGACAGGCCAGACTGCTGTGGAGCCCTGGGCTAAGTTAATCATGCTGGCTCTGTAACCAAGGAGCTGCTGTGCCACAGTGCTCCCTTAATGTGCAGCACAAGCCCATTTACTTGTTTGATTTTGCTCCTTTTGGTAAATAATTTACATAGTTTTGCATTAGCTCAATTTGCAAAAATTGAGCAAACAGTGCAATTTTCTGTAATTACGCCAGTGCAAGACAGAAGTAAAGTCTGGCTAAGAGAAGCTTGATCCGAACTGAAAAGACATTTGGTGGAAATGGAGCATGAGAAACAAATGAAGATCTGCTTAAATTGGCTCTGGCCAACGTGAGAAGGAACAACACAGTTCAGCCAGCACTCATCGAGCTGAGGGGCTTTGCTTGCCTCATGCTTTCCCGCTCCTCTTTTTGGCTTCTGTGTGCTATGCATGTGCTGCTTTGCCCCACTCCCCGAGAAAGGATGCATTGCGCGGTTTCTTCTCATGAATGGGTGCACGCTTTTGTCTAATTTCCTTGTTCTTCACCGTGAACCTTTGTACTGTACATTTTCCATTCATCTGCTATTACAGAGCAGAATCTGGAAACCCATGACTGACGTCAGTTCTTTCATTGGTCACCCACATAGATATATGCCTGAGGCTATGTGAAAGGAAACCTGTCCTGGGGAGGGAGGCCTAATGGAACCATAGCAGTCTTTCTCCATAAGTTTAAAATGAGGCAGAGATGAGCTATTCTATTAATTTATTCTGCATATAATGGTCTTCTTTCCCTCTCTTTAACTGAGAATGCTATTAGACTATGTCTAACCTCTGTGGCAACTTGAACATTTTACTGGAATCTCATTACAATCATTTCCCCTCTTTCACAGCTACTTTGAGCATTTTGCACAATGTAGTTTGATCCTATTCATCCCCACTTCCTCCTCCATCTACTCTTCCTTCCCTCCCCTCAACTTCATATCCTTTAAAACAAATCCTAAACTGAAAGAGATATTATTTTCTTTGAGCACCTGAACATAGAAGAAGAATCTTCCTCTTGTGAAATATTAAAGAGGGAAGAGGCCTTGGAAGTCAGGGATCCAGAAAATGGTGTGTTCCTAGCAAATTTTCCTGAAGGTATATTCTAATTATTTACATTTAGCCGAACTACACTAACTTGCACCCCATACCCATACATTTATATAAAGCAATGCATTTTATGAGTGTCTTGTACAGTGTCATTAGCCTTTGGTTTACTCTTCCTGACTCGCTGCTTTGTCTTTCAGCAAACATGCAGTTTGCCTCTGTGCTGCCACCGTACCCCAAATCCAGTTGACTCACTTAAAAATGTCATGCCATATATATGACATACTCAAACATAGCTTAATATAGGCTTATTAATCAAATACACCAGCACTGTTCCTTAGTCATTGGCACAGAGGTGGCATGATCCTCTGCCTAAGTCATTCCAAGTCTCTGAATAGTCCTTTTCTTATGGTATTACTTTTCATGAACTATGAACTATTATGATTGTTATGAAGATTAATTAAAACAAAGGAAAGGGAAAATACACTGTTTTATTGAAAAGGGTTTTACACACAGAATCTGAATATCTTTGTTGGTTTTCTTCCAAGTCCCATTAATTTCTGTGAGACCACAGTCTCCTTTCCATCTGGACATTAGCACATAAGAAAATACTCCTTCCATTCGACTCTCGCTGAATGTATTCTCAGTACTGTTAGGAAACCTGCCAGAGAAAGAAGGGGATGTGCTAAGTAATGAGAGATAGCATGCAGAAAAAATGAGAACCAGAGAGGAGCAGTGTTTTGTGCTGAGTCTTGCTGGGCATGGTGTTCTTGGTTCAGCCTTGTGGGACCCAGTGTTCTGTGCTGAATCATACTGAACACTGTGCTCTAACCTGTGTCTTGCTGAGCACACTGCCTGTCATTGTCCTGGAATGCTAAAATATATGAATGGAGGTGTTGCATTTTATAGAAGATGGTATTACTATTTAGAGGAACATTTTCCCTTTTCTACCTCCTGGATGAGAGGGCTATGTTCCTTTTTCTTTGATGCTCAGGTCACTGTCTTAACACATTTTGTCATCAGAATATTAAGACATGTGATAGTAAAATCAGTTAACAGGCATGCACACCATTGGGTTTATCCTATGGTACTTTTCCCGTCAACACAGGCAGTGCTACTTCTCCTCTCCACCTCAGCTTGGCTTCATAATTCACATACATGGAACCAGTATAAGCACAACTCACAGAAAAAGCCAAGCTCAACAACACTTACTGCAACCTGAAGTGGAGCAGTTCTTCAGCTACCAACTGGCCCACAATCTCTGGAATGAAAATAAATCATTACTTTAAGCCTCTTAATTTAGGGAAATTGCTTAATATTGACAAGTAGATATATAGACAAGTAGATATATAGACAAATACAAATTTATGCCGGAAATCAACTCAAAGAGCTATGAATAATAATGACATTTTGAACTTTTTTAAAAATGTACTTGTGAAAGTCCTATATTACTTTAAAATTTTACATCTAGCTGATAAGAGGATTCTAGAAATATCTGATGAATAAACTGAGAATATTGGAAGTAGACAAAAGATAGGTGGAGTGGAAGCAAATGGTAAAAAGTTATCCATTTTTAATTTTAGTTACTGGTTATGGATTTCTAAAACTCACAATGTGAAAATAGTGAGGATAGATTCAATACATTCTGAGCCCTTCCTACCCACAATCTATCCCACAATCTATTTCCTAAATACATTGCAAAACACAGATTTATTCAGAAAACTGAGTAAGAAGAATATTAAAAACAAAAATATTCAGAAGAACAGCTACAAAGATATGTCGATGGAGACCTCATGATTGAAACAGCGTGCTTTTCTATTCTTTTAATTTAACAAATTTTCCTAATAGTTATAATAGTTAATTGTCACATAACCAAATGGACTGCTGATTAGTGCACAGAATTCAATTGTTAATTAAGATCAGTGAAATAACCAGCTTGACAGGAGAATTGTTTTAACAAGAAAAAGTGACAACCTCATTGATTTTTTTTTTGGTGTTCAGACTCTACACAGTCAATATGATGCCCATGCAAAGTGAATTTTCTTTTTTTAAATTTGTGGTGTCTAGACCATGAGTAAACATGTTATAATCTAAAATCAGATGATCAGTGTGCATCTAAAAAATCCAGGGTATGAGTTGTGTCCTAAAGCTCTTCAGGATGATATCTACTACAGAGGACAGACATACAGAATAAAGACAGACTGTCAACATAAGTGAATATTTAATATAGAAAATAAGACGCACAAAAGCCAGCTGTGACATTTAAACTTTGGAAATGCTATAATAACTTTAAGACTGCTATGCCTCTCATGTTTTATAGCAAATTCTCCCTTCTATGAATGTACATCAGGTGAGACCAATTGTTTTGTTTGAACTGGTCAAATGTTAAGGTCAGCAATACATGCTTTCTAGGCAAACATATTTCCAATATTTGTGTAAGTTGGCACCTATCTTAGATGGTAGGTAGCAGTGCCCCAAGAAGTGAAGTCTTCAAAGAAGTCTGAAGGATTGCCGTGTGGAGCATGTCACCATGAGGACACAGCCTGTGTAATATAAGGAATTTTGTACTCTGAATCACTGAAGTTCCAGAGTTATTTGTTACCAGAGTGTAAATGAGTCATGCCTGACACAATGGCCTCCATAGCTCAAAAAAAAAGTCATATGATGATCTGGAGCCAGTATTCCACAAAGGTTTCCTCTTTTTCAGCAGCCAATTATTTCCATTGAAGTAGAGATGCTTGGAAGTTAACTAGCTCTGTTTTACAGAGCGGCAGTAAATGAAGTCCCCTTGACTTATGTCTTAAGACACATCTCAACCTTGGTGTCCTATCTCTGTCTGTGTGGACATATGGATGGATGGGGCACAGAAGATGACATTTTATTCATTTAGTTATTTTTGATGCATAGGCCTTTATGATTGGTGTTTCTCCTTTGTGCCCCCCCACCTCAGGCAGCAGAGAATGAAGACTACAAAAAGCAATCTTTCACACTTAAAACAGAAAACAATGTTCTCTCCTGGGTCTGTTGTCAAGAAAAAAAATACGCTATGTCTCTCTGATAACTGTGAAATTCTTTTCTCCCTTGAGAAGGCTGCATTCCGTATCTTGGCCAAGTCATGGCTTTCTTTTTTAATAAGTGCAGCCAACATGATCTAGAAAAAAATAAATGATGAATTAGATGTGAACTATTTATAGTCTGGCTACTAAGAACAATTTCACTTAATAAGGATGTCAGTTAAAATAATGTAGTTCAAGTGGATACGTGAATAGAAGAGCCTGTTTAAAAGGAATAGTTGAATCCAAGAAGAAATATACCTTTAAGTATATTGGGAAAACTCCAACCAGTGTCAGGTAAAATAAAAGGCATTGAAAAGCCTGAAACCCTCCTGTAAAGATTATCTAGTATACAATGTGTTCACACTAAACAAAACAGGTGAGTTGGTATTAAATCCTTTGTTAGGTACAGAGAGGTCTTTCCATTGCATGTGCTGTTTTCCTTGACAAATAGTGTGTGTCTGTGTGTGTGTGTCTGCTTGTCTGACAATGTGTGTGTATGTGGGTGTGTGTATGGGTGTGTGTATATCTGTAATTCTATGTACATGGTTGTATGCATAGACATACATGTTTATGCATACAAGTGCCTGTGCATGTGTATATATGCGCATCTAGATGAATGTATGTGAGTTTTTATATGCATATGCATATGTCTGTATAAGTGTCTATGTTTATGTGTGGTACATAGCAAATTGCATATTGCATAAATGTTTATTTATATGTTTAAGTGTATATATATATATGTGTGTGTGTGTGTGTGTGTGTGTATTTCAGTAATAGAAATATGTATCGTGAACTGTGTGTCTCCTATTTAGGTTCAATTTACTGAGTATACACCACATATGTTACAAGAAAAGAGGTTTCTCAAGATCATTGACATCAATGTTATCCTTATATGGGTTGTTCAGATCTATATTTTCCTGTCCTAAAGGAGATGTATTAGTTTTTGCCATTTCTAACTCTAATCATTCTTAAGTTTTAGAAGCAACCACAAAAACTAAAAATAAGTTCGCATAAAATTCATTCTCATTTCAGACTATTATAGCACTGTGATCTTTAGCTTTTGCCAAAGGAAAGGTACATACTTTATTAATTAAGAAGATATGACTGTAGAAACAAAACAAGTGTCCCAAGGGTGCTGAACATAACAGTACATGAGAGCTCATAACTGTGGGGTTTGATGATGCTCTACTTTTTGAGGATGAATGATAAATGATTTCAGAGTTTCTTGTTATCTTATTTTCTGAGACAGAGGGAGAGAGAGAGAGAAAGAGAGAGAGAGGAAGCTAACATTCCTTGTAGTTCAAACACTTACATACAAATATACTAATCACAACACTACCTCATTTGCCTGCTTCAGTAATGTCTGTTGCAAAAGATTGAAGTTAGATTTTAAAAAAATAGAATGCTGAGGGAGGAAGAAATAGTTTTTCCAAAGGAAGAGCACACCAATTGGACTTTCAATGCCAAATGGTAACCCTGAAAACATACATACATGCAACATTATTCAAATTGAGTAGATCACATTTACATATATATATTTATATAAATATATATAATAAAATTAATGAAAAATAGGTTATGAATTTGAAATACACCAGGGAGGTATATTTGGGTGTGTTATGTAGGAAGAAAAGGGGAAATTAATGTAATTATAATTTGAAAATTTTCTTAAAATAAAAACAGTTCTGATAAATTTTAAAAAAGCAAACTTCAGAACATAATTAGTAGTAGTAATGGATGTTCCACTCTGTTGGATGGTTTTCTGCTGGATGATTTCTCAAGAAGGACTACTCTTGGTCTTGTAATGTTAAAGTACTTGGAAACTATCAAGTTCATAAGAATTCACAATCATCTGATTGGGAAATGTGTCTTGCCTGTGGTCTCACAATTGTCATAAGGAATGAGAATTTTTACAACAAAAACTCTCTATCCAAATTTAAAAATATCCTTATTTTTAAATATCTAATTTTCTATAATTTAAATAATCTAATTTAAAATATCTAATTTTCATAAAATATCCTTAAGTTTGTCTTAGAAATCAGGTATCTTGACTTTTATCTCAAAGAACTGCTTTAAACTATAATTATAAATGACAGAATTGGAAGGTTTTCGTGTGACCGTTTCTGCCCAAATTCCTTTGCTGTGACATTCAGTAAGGGAGTTGAAGAACAGTGGCCTTTCCTCCTGTCCATGGGTGATGGAGGAGGGTCATCTGTCTATGTGTTACTTTCATTGGTTAATA